>DWLS01004880.1:0-13369 GCA_018246255.1 Pachliopta kotzebuea | reverse complement strand
ATTTAAAGTATGTTTATTGTTACCTAAATTACCTTAATGCGAAAATGAATACACATTTTCTATGTAAAATTAACATGTTTTATGTGTTTTAAAATTTTGATCATTCAAGTTTTATATTCCGAGTTACTTGAGTAAATAAAAATCATTCGAGTGAGAAAGTTCCTAGTGCCGAGTGACTCGAGTGAAAAAAAAATCACTCGAGTCACATCACTAACATGCATTAACCTGGAAGTATACAATTAACTTATATCTAAATTGTTAACCTTTGCAAGTACATGAGTGTCCCGTCAACTTCCGCCGAAAGGCTCCTATATTAAAGTTTTTTCTAATTCGTTCCTCGCGCGTGTTGGGTCGTGGCACATTTTCTTTGCTTATTTCTATTTCTCTTTCTACTTTATTTATAATTTCTTTCCCTAATTTCTTTGTATTTAGTATATTATATCTTGCATATTATGTTTTTAGAATTCTTTTTATCATCTTCGGTACATCGCTTTACACAGGTATTACACCGTATGTAAATCTTTTATAACCACATTCACAAATTTCGTGTCCTATAATTGATATAACTCTTATAAGCAGTTGATTGCCGCAGGCTGTTGATAATGATGATAAGTGATATGGTGATTAGTGGACCCCTGAAGCACTATGCGCTATTTAACAAAAAATACGTTGAATTGGTTCAACCCCTCCTTGGGCTACATAGAAAAGGGATACAGATACAGAACTCCGTTTAGTTCTTGATTGGAGAAAATGCTTTAAACTTACAGTATTTTGCTTCATCAGGAACGTCAAACTGCCCAGCACTGGATGTGGCGGGAGATGGGGCACATTCCTTTTCGCCCAGTAAGATTTGGTCTGGTTCCAGTTCCTCAGAAGCCAAACTACTGCGAGAAGCGCCACACAAGCGGCCAATAGTAGAAGCATCTGCAAACGAAGTTAAAAAACCACGACATCTACAAAACCTTAATTTTTAATAGTTCACGTAAAAGCAAGAGCTTTGGGAATCAATGATGAAAGGAGTGCTATTTGTTGGATAACTTACATTCTGAAAACACCACCCGCGGGTCTATCAGTTAAGTTCATAAATAATATAAAGACTTCGGCTGATCTAGAGCCCAGTAGCTGATGTTTAAATGTAACAATAGCTAGTGATGAAGTTCATTGCTTTTTAAACTATTATTTCTTTATTAATTTCACCATTACCGTAACTGGAATGTTCGGAATCGGTGGAAATGTCTGTGCGGCGCAGCTGTCTTAAGTTAGACTTATTGCTTAATCATAAACCGACAGTTTTATTACCATGACACATGTTCTCACGAGATTTAATTGCTGAGGTAGTTTTTCTTTAAAAAAAAAACACTTTAAAACGTAGATTACGTCAGGTTTTATTTCATTTAATTTGTTTACGCGCATGCCTACTCAGATGGCTGCAAAAGTCAAAATTTGCGAGACCTTGAGATATCAACAGTATCGGCTTGCGTTTGATTTGTTGCTTTTAGATTTATTTATAAATGTTTAGCTGGTGGTGGGTTTCCGAAAATTTATCAGGTAGGCCTGTTTTCTAATGTTAAGCTGAACTGTGCAGTATTGACTCTCGTAGAAATCTTATCTGACAGAGTAAAAAAGTAAGGATACTTTGTACTATGTATGCCAGGATTAAGATTTATCAAGAGGTAAAAGTTTGGGAGAAATATTTTTTTTTGTTGTAAAGGGTACCACAAAACTCTCGGGACCCGAGAAAATTTCCTGCTCGTGTACCTTGCTAAACAACAAACGAGGCTCTGGCACTCCATCAACCTGCAATAAGCCAGCGTGGTGGGAGATGGCCCAAATGCTCCTTAGTATTGTGGAAGGTTTATCGTTGACGTCTATCGGCTGGTGATGATGAATCTATTTTTAATAAAACAATTTTTTTCTGTTTTTCACCTTTATTTAACTGTTTTTTATTTATTTTATTATCTTGATCCCACTTCCGTTTGGCCGGTTATACCGGAAGTACATAGATATACTATTTTTTTACAAGGAACAAATTTGTATAAGAATAATGTCAAAAATATGCATAGTTATAGGACTTAGGCCTTAGGCCCTACTTCTGGTTGGCCGACCGGAACCAGACATGGTTAAGGACCATCTCCGTACCCACCTCACATACACATACACACACACACTTGTCTAAATTATAATCAATGCGAAATTGCCAATAGGCAGACTTAGCGTCTATGTGAATTCTCTATCAATGAATCTATGGCGTGGAGAGAGAAAGGAGAAAATTATAAAAAAGTAACTCTTTCTTGCAACTTTTTAATATTACTATTTCTTCTTATTTATCTTTTACGTACGATCTAAGAAACTGTTTTGAAACGTTGCCCGTTTAGATCTCGGCTCTTTTTACGGCCGCGCTGACTATCTCGTTTGTACCGAAGTTGGCCCCTTTTTCATATTTATGTTTTTGGGTAGGCTGCAGTCATCGTAATACTTTTTATTAAAACAACTTGCGGCGTTACTTTTTGTTTTTTTACTTAACTCAAATCGCAGACACAGTGGCCCTTGTTAATAACTTAAATTTTATCCTCAAAATCGAACGCGAAAAAGTCATCTGTTTTTAATATACTGCTACAAATTTTTCTAATTGTTTACGTGATAATAATTCAGTTTCGTGTGTTTGAAATCACCTTAACAACCTCCCAGACAAAACAAAGAAAATCTTAAAAAAAAAAATTAAAATTCGTTATTTACTAATTAATGTGCTGGCAACACAATTAGGCTGTTTAGATGTAGCGGTACACGTGATGGGCATACAACTACGTGTTATTTATTTATTTATTTTATTTATTCCTTCTTACACCTAGTGTAAAGGCGGACTTAATGCCATTGGCATTATCTTACAGTCTACCTTAGCTGGTGAAGAGATGTTATGAAGTAAGCAGGTGAATAGAGCAGTTAAAATAAAAGGTGTGTGACATATTATACATATGAAAAGAATATTAAATTATGTCATAATACATACACAACATTAAATTAGATACATAAAACAAATGTTATATATTTAATATAAATATATTCATAATACATAATATACTTATAGTAACAAAAAATGATAAATAAACATAAGTACATCGGTATGTATAAATTTATTTATTTATGAGGACCCAGTCATTATTTTATTTAAAAGAAATTCTCGGACTTTTGATTTAAAGATGGTCCGATTGGTGTTACGCTCATAAACAAAACTTTTGTTCTATAAGAGGTAACAATCCGTATTAGTAAAGTCGCACGGTGTATAAGCATAGAATAGTTCTAGAATATATGTAAAATAGTTCAGTGGAGTACCCCGCGCAGTACTGCTGGCCACTGCTCGCTCTGCGCTTTTTGCTCACCGTCCCTCTCTTGTCACCCGTCGCTGTCCGTTCGTCGCTTGCTGCTCGTCGCCCCCCGCTCCCCACTAGTCGCTCACTATTCCCCGCCCGTCGCTCTCCGTTCGTCACTCACTGTTTCCCGCTCTTCATTTTCCGTTCATCGCTCACCGTTCCTCTCTCTTCACTCTCCGTTTGTCATTCACCGTTACCCGCTCTTCGCTTTCCGTTTGTCGCTCACCGTTCCCCGCTCTTCACTCTCCATTCGTTGATCACCATTTCCCGCTCTTCACTTTCCGTTCGTCGCTCTCCGTTCCCCGCTCGTCGTTCTCCACTCGCCGTTTCCCGCTTAACGCTCTCCGCCTGCCGCTTGTCGCTCGCTTTAAAGTGCGCGCCGGAGAACATAGATGGCGCTGCGCGGGGAGTTTTCTGTTATGTTGAAATAATTTACAGCATACTTGAGTTCGTATTTAGGTGTTATTAAATTATTATTTACACAGGTACAGAAAGAGCAAGAAGTGTTTGTTTGCGTATATTATAAGAAGCGGCCGTCTCTGGCTAGCGGAATGATTCGGACGAATAGTCTCGTGGTTACAGATGTTCTCATTGTAGATAAAGGTGAAGGTACAGATGTACTGAGCTGATCGTAGACTGCCTCACCTTTCCCTCATTCCTAGAGGAACTAGGTGGATTCTTTATGAAATATATCCAGGTTTTACAATAAACACATTATTTTCAACTAAGAATGTAGATATAATGTTTATTAACATAGGGAAAATACTTTTATGTAATAGCGCACAGTATTTTTTACCCTATCTGTATATTGTCGTTCACTGAGCATAGGTCTTCTGTGTAGTGTCTCGCCTCTGCTGGCATGCCTCCAAACATTGGCCTGCGAATATTACTCTTCCTTGTACCTGGTGAAATTATGGGGGTACCGTGACTTTATAAAGCGGCATTTCGATCAATACAGAGAAAGGGAATCGTGTCAATAGTCTAATGAAATATGTAAAAGCCAGTTATTTATATCTACAGCTACATGGCATTATATTGAATGAGGATAATTTTCTGTTACGAAATCAAATTTATTTAATTTTTTATTCCACGAGCGCCGAGACGAGCAAATCAACGTGACGCTGGTTAAGAGGATATACACAGCACCACATTGCGCTAGTCGCCTTTGAATATAAGGTGTTAAGTCTTATTACTTCAGTAATTTCTCTAGGATAGTGGGGACGTAGTAATATTTGTACAATACTAGCACGGCGGTACCTATATAGACTACTAGATCTCCGGTAACGGAGTAGTAACCAGTAATTATACTAATCCTTGCTTATATAATACACAATTAGTACAAAAGTACTACGTAATTAACATAATATTTGAGTTCAGGGCAACATGTGGTCCTCTTGAGGGAACGTCAATGTTCACCACAGATAAGCTTAAAAGATCCTCAAACTTATGGGGATTGATGCAAAACCAACCCGTGGATTTGAGAGTTTATCTTACTCCATCAATACTCCGGTGTAAAGGCAATTTGGTATCATTGCTGGCACTTATTGAAATTGCGTTACAATGGACTTTTCATGGTACTCAATGACCGAAGAAATTTATGTATTCTTTGAAATTAAGTTATTCACCTTTTGAACTGGACTGCAGAGCATCATTGCAGTGTAGATAAACGGTGATCTCTGCCTTTGATGATCCGAGGCGAGGAATATGTTGGTGTTATATATTGACATTGTAATAAGATAATAAACAAATCATATAAATTTAATATTCAATATAGATTACTCTAATTAATAGTTCCCCCAAAGATAAAAGCACGATACTCGGATGATCCCCGCAGCCTGTTTAGGCACTGTGGTGTTCTTCTAATCCATAAAAAAGAATTGAATATTCCTTAATAGTTGAGCAGTACTTTCGTAAACAAATTCAACAAACCAAAAGTCACCTAATCAACACCAGGAGCATCACTTTGAAAAAGCTATTTGAGCCTAGTTTTAACAATGAATATGGTAGAAGGACGTCACTGTGCTTAATACCACGCCTCATAAATAATCTGCCAACAGAAAATCTAAATAAAATTTCGCAGAAAAATATTAAACATCTGCTTAAAGCACATTATATGAACACTGAATAAAAAAGAAATGTAAATAAAATATTTTCGAGTACATAAATTGGAGCATCCTTTGTGTGTATGGATATATATATTTCTATGGTACTAGCCGGCCGCCGGTTCTTAGTGACCACTTCATTTGTTTGAAATAATTATTAATAAAAATTAGAGAGTAGTAAAATAAGTAATTAGAATTCATTAAGAGAACGTAATGTTTTGATAAATCTGCTAAGATTTTAAGACATTATCTGTAACTGTAAAAATAAATGTATATGTAAGAAAAAAAGAATATTTATATAGAACAAATTGTGTAACTTCCGCTGGATTTGGACATAAATATATATCACTTAAATCTAAGGGCACATTGCCCTCGTGTTCCTCGACACAAAATGGGTTCCTTTCCCATCTCAACTGGATAGGGTCGTCTGATGCGTGCTCACTGATTTAAATACTTGTTGTTTGTTCTATTGTGTCCGGGACGAAAAAAAAGAGACTCCATTGTGTATAAATTTATATTTCCACAAATATTTTAGTAACTATGTGTCCAATCGCGAGATATATTACGGTAATAAAGTAGCAAATGTATGGGAAACGCTCTTTGAATTTATATTTACATTTTGTATTTAAATAAAATTGTTTAGAAGTTATCACTTTACAATTATAACTGTTGAATTTATACATATGTGATAAACAAAAACCACTTTTTAGTCTATTAATGATACGTTTTTTAAAAAAGGCTCCCTTAAAGTATTTTTAGTGCGACCGGTCCGACTAAAGCTATGCTATGAATTAAAAATAAGGTTCATGGATAATAATTTTGTGTCCTAAATACACGGAATTAGAGACCTTCATGCTGCATTTGATATTTAAGGCTTGCGAAAGAGAGTAAAAATGTTAAGATAGGTTCAAACGAATATATAATAGTATACTATGCAGTTTAAGAGTAGTTTTATAAAAACTACTCTTAAACTGCATCGCTTTGCATATTCCTGCACCGCTGAATCGTTTTCTTTAACGAAAATTAACGTAATTACGTTTTAAAAGAGGTAGTTTTGTTTGCCGGTTAAGTTGATGAAAAGAACGATTTTTTGTAAGAGACAAATAAATTCATTTTTTGAGTAATACTCATGTATAAGAATTTATGCTCACATTGTGTGTAAACAGCGTAGCAGCTTGTACGCGGGATAATTATTTGAGTAAACACGTAACACTCGCAGACAACTGATTTATTCACACTATTATCATATATAATAAATACAAATACCCACTAACCATACATCATACCTGTTTTTAGAAAAAGAATATAAAGGCTAAGGTAAGGAAAATGTAAATGAAAACACAAATAAATCTAATTACTAGCTGCTTTGAGTTTGTGCAATAGTTTTCAAGTGAGGGCATACGATCGTGATGTGGTTAGCTTATTCGCTTTATCTCTACTGAATATTTCATGAGTGTTGTCACCATTTCGATTATGGTCTTTATTATAAACATTAATAATTTCTTAACTTTGTTTTGTAATTTTATTCATTACATCCATATTTGTGACGCTCTCCTGCTTTTCTACTCATTACTTATCATATATGAATGGAATGTCTTACGTTAACCTGTTGTAGTGCATGTGTTGTTATTTTATCGTCTACACATAACTTTGCTTACACTTTAAGTTTTGTAAGAATTTAGCAACGATTATTATAAGTTTGTTTTTAATAAGGATGTTTCAATTAAGGTTTCAGAAGTTCTTTAAAAATTTGTTCCTTTCAACGTAATCTAAAGCTTATCAGTAATAACTCAGGAGAGTCTAAATCATGCCGCAGATTACGTAAAATTAAAGAAGTATATATTATATATCTGAATGTCTATTTATGTCTTGATTTGAAACTCATGTAAACGTTCTCCCCCGGTAGGTAGAACAGGCCTGTGTCTTCAATCTTCACCTGGTTCGGCAGAGGAGCGTTTGGTTTCGGGACCAGTTCGTAATTGAGGATAATGTTTGCGAGGGCGTGATATATATTCTGCATCGCAAACCGGGTACCTGGAAAGGGAACTATTTTTAAAGATATTGTGGTGTGGTTTAAATTTAATCTACACTTGTTCTTTATTCATATTGCGAAGATTAATTATTCTATTAGATATTTTTTACACATAATACTGTAGCTAAAACATACATTATTATTTTTAAATATTGTCGTTTATATGACAATAATACTATAAAGTAAACTTGTATCTAATGAAGTATTGTATGTAGTTGTTTCAAGGGATTGTGTGGGCAAGTGTCAACTGGTTTGGTTGATTAGAAAAAACACAGTATAGATTAAATTAGTAAATAATAAAGAGGTGATCGGGTAGTCGTGTAAATGCTACTTATATTACAAAAAAAAACTAACCTATACAACTCCGTGGACCCTCGCCGAAAGTAAGAAAAACTAAAGGATTCAAGTTCTTCTCGTTTTCGGGCAAGAAACGGTCAGGGTTGAAGGTGTAGGGGTCGGGGTAGTACTCCGGGTCGTAGTGCATGCCGCAAGCGTTTATATAGACTGGTGTGCCGGCGGGGATCGTCAAGTTCTCATCTATTTTGTAGTCTTTGGCAGCGACCCTGTCCAGCCATCCCATTGGGAGATGTTTCCGCAGGCTCTCTAAAAAATTAAAAGGCTCTACAATACTTTCAGACACAATTAATGCTTTACTTTTTGCCGCTGTCCTGTAAGGACTGAGACGGAACCGTATTCAGCGCTTGCTACTACATCTGACTCTTTCTCCCTTGTGCAATCTAATAATCTGTAATATAATAGTTATGTAAGAACATCCTTAAATGTTCCATACCCATTTGTACTGAGTTTTCAGATCGTCCATAAAAGCTTATTTTACGGCGCAAGTATTATCCTTTATGACGTCTGTGTAACTTTTTAATGCAGCGACGTCGACGGGTATTGGTACATTTTTTTTAAGTCTTGTTAAAATTTAACTAGATTAACGTACGCTGGAAAGGCTAAACATCTATCCTGTCCATAGTATTTGTTACTGTCAATTTACCTAATAGATTCATATAGTTCACAAATTTATAATATACATAGACATAGACCTAGCACTGAATTATAGATCTTCCTCTACGTGTTCCGTTCATTGCAAATACGGTCCGACGACACATTTAATTTCTAGAATACCGACCTCACGACACATCGTCATCATCATTTAAGATTATTTATCTCCACTGTTGCTCATAGGTCCTATCTCTTAATCTCTCTTGTCTCTCAACAATTCTCTGAGCTTGTCGATTCCTTGGCAGAATGCCCGAGGTCTAACACTGCACTCGCGAAAACTTAATCTTCTGTGACGCAAGTGTTGTCAATTGAGTCATTTGTAATTAAAGCTATGTCTCCTTGTGATTGTTTCATAACAGAAATTTACCAATCTTAGACTAGTAAATAATGACAAGATATGATTTGTCACTCATGATTCTTCAAATTTTAATTGTCTTGTCCAATTATTAGGGAAGTTTAATTAGTGAATTACAAGGCCGGGTACCCTTCGTGAGACTATTGCTATAAACTATTTTATTATAATCGTTAAGTAATAAAAAAGACTTCCCCATTTTTTTGGGTCAAGGAATTCTATTACACAAATTTAAAATTCCAACAAATGTTCCACACCAACCTTTTATGATGCAATTCAGATAAGTCGCCTCTTTAAGAATCTCTGCGTCGAATTCTGCATCTCCAATGCTTTCCTTTAGTTCTTTAAGTTCATTGTATACTTTTTCCTGAAAACATTTAATTGAAAAAAAAATGTAAAGTGCCAGAGGTCTTAGGTATCTGCTACTAAACATTAGTGTGCAATTATCGGGTTGCCGGTGGAAAGGCATTGTGTTTAGTGAAATTACGGGATAATGAGATTAAACATTGATATTTAAAACGGAGGTCGTTTACAACAACTTCCAAAATTTTTTGCTGGCATCAGCGACATATGTTATATGTATAATAGTATTACAAATCGTCAGATGGAAATACTGCACATGTCGCTGCTTTGATGTATAAAAAAGGCACCTGTGCAACTGGATGAAACGCCAGTTCATATATACAAAATGTCATGGCCGATCCAGATGTTTCAAATCCGGCTTGCAAAAATACAGCCGCCTGTGCGATCAGAGCATCCTCAGGTAAATCTGAAGCAAAATATAAACCGGCGTTATATTTGTAATACGTTCAGTTAGTATATGCATATTCTTTTCGAGTAAGAAGCAATAGTATAAAATGAAGACGTTACCTTCGTTATTTCTGATGCTTTCCTGTTTAATCTTTCTTAAAGCATCGAACAAATCTGTGGTGTCGTTGATCTCCGCATCGTATCCGCCGCGCTGAGCTAAAATCTGTCTGTATATCTTTCTGAAGTAATCAGTCGCACTTTTAGGGAACATTGAGAACCTGCAAGAGGTCAATGTAAATAATAGATCCATTCATCATACGTTAATATTTCCACTAAAATTCTTCTTTAATGGTTACTTTAAGCGTTTAAAAATATTATTAAACAATATTCAATATATTATCCATCCTTACCCAAATAAATCGACCAGTTCGGGAATAAAGAAAATGCTACACCATGCAAAACTCCTCAGGTAGTTGAATTTCATAAATCTCTTCGTGATTAAGCGCAGGGGGCTCTCCCCGGTGAGGGTGGCGTCACCAGCGACTCCGAAAGATGTGTTGCCAATTACATCTGTGGTGTAATCCGTGAACATCATCTGTTGGCGAAAGTCATTACTAATGACAAAGAAATACAACAGATTGTCTTGGTTCATATTGTTTACGCTGCTATTTGTGGTATCGTGGAATAATATAAATTTGTGTAGCTATTGCCTATAGTTGACATTTCTAGGATCTACACGATTTATATATTTTTTATAGTATATATTCAGAAAGATTTATTTTCTGGAGTCATTCAAACATGATCTAATATCTAAATGCTAATAAATCAGTGGCAGGTCTCTTTTGTCGGAGGTCGTTTAGAAAGATATAATCGCAGTATCTTTTTCTATTAGAAATAATCCTCTATAATGATCACAATATTTCGGCAGGTAAGAAGCTTTGATGTAAAAGTTATTGGATATACGAAAATTATTGAATGCTATCGCCATTGATATGGTGTACAATGTACCATCGGACAAATTAATAATAGTAACAAACAGAGATTATTTCTCTTAGTTCTTTTTAAATAATTATCAGACTTACCCTAAGATTTACTTGTCCATATTTCTCCATGTCTAATTTTATACGCTGAATCAATTCTTTACTCTTAGTTCTGAAAAGTCCTTGTAAAAGTCTTAGCTTTGCCGATGTGAATATAGGCGTGAGACGTCTCCTGATCGATAACCAAAGAGGACCCTGCGGCGTGAATGTATTATCAAAATAATAAGTGTTTTTAATTGGAAGTATGTTATAGTGTACTGACTTGGAACAAAGACTATCGGTTTTCATTAGCAGTCTGATGATGCCCATTGCTGGGCATAGCAAGCCTCTCCCAAGGTTGCCTACACTGATCGGTTAAGTGCTACCAGCATCAAACGGAAATTTATTTAATGGTGCAGAGAAACCCGTAGCTAACATTATTCGAAGTTCCCTTTGTGGAGCATTAAAATTTTATAAGCGTAATTAATCCTTGGTTTGTGTTGAAGCGAAGTTCCTAACACAGTTTTCACTCATTCCACCCATTTTATAAACTACGCATTACATTATTATTCAGCTTAGAAGAATTGCTAACCAATGTCTATTGCTCGGATGCGAAGAGCCTTTGTTCTATAAAACTAGTTGAGGAACTTACATCAAGTGTGAAAATATTTAAAGACCCAATTGGATCGTTCTTCCCTCCTCTCAAGAATCTGTCTCTGAATACAGCAGAATCCTTGACGAGTATCCTGTTCGCGATCTCCGGTGAGTTGATGATGAGAGCCGGACGCCAGAACAGCCACATGCCCACGTAAGGCATTTTGAATTGTTCGTAGACGTCGCGCATCCAGAGACCCTGGCGGATGATCAGATGTTAACATGTATATGTGTTGGAAATGAAAAAGAAACTGTATATTAATTAAGATGACTACGGGAACTACGGTAACCCGATGCGAATGTCCATAACAGTGTTACACTATTGCAAATGATCCCTAGAAGAATTAAGGTAACCAACATTGCTCTGAAGATTGCTAAAACTTAAATGGCAATGTGCAGGGTACATTGCTCGAAGGATTATCATACGGCAGGGCAGTGAGATCCTAGAGTAGCCCCTACGTGCCGGTAGATGAAGTTCGAGAAACCCACCACATCGTGGATTGATAACCAGGTGAAGGTTCGAAAAACCGCTTAATGCGGGCAAGGCAGGATCGAATGCCGCGTCTGTCGACATATGATGATGATGATGCTTTCAGTATGACACTTGTATGGATAATTGCGACAGGAATTTACTTATGCGGATACACTGCATATTTTTATGATTTGTTTCTTCTACTTTTTTAATATAAATTTTAAATACATAGCATTTAAAACTATGAAGCCACTTCACTCATACATATTTATTTGTTATGAATAGTCCTAAAATTTAATAATTGGTCACTAACTCAATATAGCACTACGCACTGTTATTGCTTATGCTTTTGTTGTTATGTTCCATATATAATGGGTATAACGTTTTTTATATTTACGTGAATATTACATATTTATTTAACCGAAACCTTATGAACGTGATCACAGGAGTCCTCCGTGGCAGGAAACTAGAATGAAATATTTTTGTAACTCCGGTGACTTTGATAGTATTAGTTACGGTTTCAATGAAGTTGATAGGCAGGAGCAACTTTTTTTAGGGTCAAGTGATGAAGCAGTTGAATTATTTTATAATACTATCTTTAACTGACGAAATACGTTTATAAAATAGAAAGCAGTTTCACATTACAAATACTCACCCTGCTATAAGGCTAGTTTCATTAATGTATAATACTAAAAGAAAAATCTATGTATTACAGGAAACATCGGGTATATCTATAGATATTAGATAAGCTTACCTTTAAATTACTTGCTGAATGTGTTATACTGTTAAAACGTTATTGATTCTATTCTTATTTAAAAATTTCCTAAATTCTATAGCAATTTAAAATCCTTTTGTAGGCATATGAAAAAAATATATACTAACTGCTTTCCCAACAAATATACTTATGGCGCTGTCTGCTCATGGGTGCGTCAAACTGCGAACTATTTTCCTTGTACTTCAAGTATAACTTTTAGTAGACACTAGTGAAACAACGTGTTCTAACAAAGGTTATGATTGCTTGTTTCATATTGGAAGAATTAAAATAAATTTTCAACACAAAATAATTACTCAGGAACCTTAAGTTATTTAAGTGTGCCGGACCTGATGATCTGCCACCGTCCTTACAGTATATTACGCATCTAGTTTATTTCTTCCGCTTGGATTTATTTTCAAAAGCTTTATTAATGAAAGAGTAATGACACGTATATGGCAGACTGCGCTCGTACCATCAATCAAAAAAAAGACTCAAAAATGCAAATGGACATTTACCGAACCATATCCATATTATAAGTTTTTGCTAATGTTCTAAAAAAGTGTTTATACTCAAATGTACGCTGAGCTAAAATTTACTTTTCCTATGCAGCGACATGGATTTCTCTAAGGAGGATTTATTACCTCTAATTTATTGCGTCTTAATTGATTTGTTGCAGAGATGTCGATGGGTAAAGAGGTAGATGCAATATATACTGATTACAGCAAAGCGTTTGATCAAATAGATTATTTTATGCTTTTGCAAAAGCTACTTATGCCTGGGGTTCATCATCATCATCATCATCTCAGCCTATTGCAGTCCACTGCTGAACGTAGGCCTCTCCAATAGATTTCCAGCGCG
>DWLS01004879.1:0-13372 GCA_018246255.1 Pachliopta kotzebuea | reverse complement strand
TATGTTTATTCGACGTGATGATACCAATTAATTAAAAGAAAATGTTTTATCGGACTTCCTGTGGCTATTGTTGTCAGCTAGAGACGTTCTACTCCAAAGAGGATATTTGGTATACTCTCCACGCTTAGCATGCGGGTTAGCTTATGTAACGATTATAAAGAAATCTGCTGCACTTTACTTCAAATCATTACCTCTTTAGTCAACTGTTACGATCTGCCAAGTTTTTTTATTCAATAAGGCGACGAGACGAGCTAGTTCACCAGATGGTAAGTGACATGCTTGCCGATAACAACGTGGCAATGCTTAAGATGTTATACACATCCCCACATTGTCTTACTGAGATACAAGTTATTAAGTCTCGTTACCCCAGTAATTTCACAAGCATACAGCACTCTTCAAACTGGAACACAGTAATGGTTGCTATTTGGTACTAACAGGCGGTGAGTTGGAGAGACGTCGTGATAGCCTAGTGGTTTGAACACCGGTCTTTAACACCGAAGATACCAGGTTCGAATCTGGCCTGCACCAATGAATTTTTCAATTTATGTGCAGTTAGTATAACGTCAACTAGTATCACGTGCTTTAAGCCATGTATCAAATCGCGTGGCTATAAACTTTAAAAAAAGTTGTGTCGGGAATATCCATACTCCTGCATTTAATTTTTATATACTTTCTACGTCATTAATAAGGTCGAAAATGCGATTAATCCGAAAAGTTCCAAGTCCGTACCGAAACTTCCGAAGTTCGAACCTATACATTAAATTTTAGTAGTCTGCAACTCGAAAAGCGTCGGCTATCAAAACTTCGTGAATTATTAAAATGATCCCAGGTTTTTATTGTACGAAAGTAAAAGTATATTCATGAATTCCAAGTTCGGGCACGCGATTATTGTACGCGTAAACTTCAGTCTCCTGTCACTGAGCTATAAAATGTTTTTTGTACTTTATTTATCTTAAACAACCTATTAATTTTCGTTTATAATCTTATTTTGCATAACAATAAGCGATAAGATCTTATAAATGTAATGAAAATGATACCTACCTAGCCTTTGATACTAAATAAAATGTAAGAAAAGTTGGTAGTAAGATCATATAACCAATTTACATAACGTCAAAGAAGTTTAACCATATACAAAAAATAGCAATTAAACGGAAACCAAATGGTGTAACGTAATCGGTTAGACATGAGCTGATTTTCTACAACAGTCCGATGTTAACGCGGGACGGAACAATTTAAGCGAGGGTAGTATTAAATTATTCATACAACTTCCAGCTTATCAAAGTACACTGCGGGCCCTGCGAGCTCGTGTAAAATATTCAAATTTTATGTTAATATATCGAATAGGAGCCCAACTTCGGCACAACACATACAATACGACCACATATGGGTGAGTCGCGTTTAAAACAGCGCTCTCTAGTGCTAAAGTTTTAATGAATATTTACGACATGCTCTGCCCCGCGGCACCACTCGCCCTCAAACAATACATCTTAAAAACAAATTATTTATTTACACTTTATTTCCGCACCAAAACAAGAGAGAAAATTATATATAAGAGAGACACAGTAAACAACGAGGCGGACATAATGCCAAAATGCATTCTTTTACAGTCAACCTTTCAGGATGTGGAAAGAATAAAGAAAAGAAAATACAAGTAGGTGCCAAAACTAAAATTAAAATTATTAATATTGTAAATACAGATATGATAATACAAATATAAGAATCATATATATTCTGAACAGTACAAATACACATACATATATTTTAACGGATGCGATATACTTACATAAATATAAATATACATATAAGAGAAGTAAAAATGGTGTTATAATAAATAAAATTTAAATATAAATGAGCTAACAACTACAAGATATTGTAACAAATAAGGTTAAAGACTAATCAGAGATGAAGACTAAAATGTATATGGAAAAAGAATAGGACAAAAATGCGGAAAATTTTGTCTAATAGGCAATGTATGAAAGATCAAATAAAACAAATGTGTAATAAAGAGTGAAAGAAAGAAAAGAAGACCCACAACACGAAGGGAACACATTATTAAAAAAAACAACTACAAGATGTTTTAAAATTCTGTTTAACGTTTAGATAGTTTAGGAACGTTAAATCTATCGCTTGACTGTTTAAGTATAAATGAATGTTAAGTTATAATCTTTTATATATTATTTGCTAATATGTTGTTTAAACATTAACATGTCCGTGTTGTTCCATGTTCCGTGGTCCGTTAATATCGGAACCCATTATTGTAGAGGAGTCGCTATGGGGTCGACCCGACAATGTAATTCAAACAACGGCCTTTCTTCTGGCGAACTCAACGCTCCATCACTAATGAGTACTGGGGAGAACTCCTGCGTTTACTGTTTTATAATAAATCCTTTAACAATGGTCATGTGACTACTATTATTTTACGAGATAGAAAAGCGAAAAAAGATATTGAAATATTTCTTAAATTAATTCATAAATGGTACACTTAACGGCTTTTTATTAACCGGATGTCTATCAACACAGTTATAGTCTTTGGTCGGTGCTGAGGGGTTTCGTATGCTCCTGTGTCGAAATTGAAAATTTAATATATTTTAAACTTTCTAAATTTTTTCTAAACCTAGAACATTTTAAGTGAAAATCCACCGCCGGATACCTACACTCCCAGGAGCAGAGGCAAAATTAGGTTAGGTTTAAGTTAATAGGTCGTGGACACCGTGCTCCGCGTGCCCAGCATCAGATAAGCTGGATTCGTCGCAAAAGATGGATCAGCGCTATCTTTATCAGAGAATATATTTTAATAAGAGTATCGGCTGTGCTTGAATTATGAATACATGAAAACTTCAATATCGCTTGAGGCAATGAATTATTAAGGTTACTTATTAACGATATCTTCAAACGAGGTGGAAGGGGTTCCACATAACTCACGGAACGCATACCAGCCGCACCTACTCGTGGTTCATCCAAATACTTAACAAACGAGGCTCTGGCTCCCCATCAACCCGCATTGGCCAGCGTGGTGGGAGATAGCTCAAATTCCTACACCAGAGGTGGGGAATCTTTTTACCATTAGAGGCCACATTTAAATTAAGCAGCAATAAGAGCAGTCGCATAAGCTGATTGCCCTAATAATGTGACTTTAGTGAAATTATTATGGTTTTTCTATAGATTTAACTATTTATTGCATTATATAGAAAAAATAAAATATAATACTACAAAGTTTTATACATAATATACATATAAAATAATATACAAATATAATAAAAAAAAACACTCATACATGAGCCGGCTTTTTTTCGTTTAGTTCATTCTTATTGCAACTTGGGGGCGCCAAAAACTGTTTAAAAAATTTACATTGAGTGTCCAAGTCTGAAACGTATGGTCTGTGGGCAAGAGCCTCGCTCATGCATGTTAGAGTCTGTTTCAGACCAGTATTCTGACGTCATGTTACAATATGACTGTCTTTGGCGGGATTTTTCGCGCAACTGTCATGGCGTTGATGTAAAATAGTTGTTTGAAACGAACTCTATCATTTTGTACTAGGTGGCAAAGGGCCGCACAAGAACCTCGCAGAGGTCGCAGGTTCCCCACCTATGCCCTACACTATTGGAAGAAGCCTGAGTCTAGCAGTGGACGTCTATTAGGTGATAATGATGATTAATACTATGACAAAAATTATCTTGATCGTAAATATAATTTAAATTCTATCTGTATTTAGTCTTCTTCATTTCTGCTGCTGAACAGCTTACTCAAAAAGAAACCGTTAATCGAATTTAACTAGCTTGGCATCCGAACTGACGAGTACTCTATTAACTGTTACAAGGAGAATACATCCTCCGTGACAGTTAAGTGATGAGATTGTCATCATTATACATGAGAGTAAGCAATTTCTTTAAATTCCTTCATTTGTTACACGAGATTTTTATTCCTGTCTTTCTCTATATATACAATGGCAAAAACTATAAATATATGATATACTACTTTATAAATCAAATGATGCTCCGTCTCCGTATGTCAAAAACTTCACCTTTTCAGATTTATCGCGACTTTTAAAATTTTTACGAAATAAAGGCTAAGCTATATTGGAGTTTGAATAAAACAAAAAGGTGCCTCGTAAATCAAACGGCGGCAAATATAAACATGTCGCAGCATCCCGATCTACTGCTAGTTGAATATGTGAACGTTAGACTTTGTTATTTTCAATCCTTTGCGTAACGGAAGACATATTATATGTCCAACGCTTCTGTTTTTGCTATTATTTTTATTCAATAACGCGATCAGAAGAGTATAACGTTCACCTGATAGTAAGTGAGCTTTGAGATATGCTACACCGTCCCCAAAGCCGGAACACTAACATCAAATAATATAGTTTGATGAAACAAGCGCTGCGGTGGTATGTAAATCTTCGGTATCTTCATCAGAAACCTACCACCAGTAAATTCGAATAATACCTTTCGATAATTATTATTTTCAATACCACTGCGAACCAAATTTACCAGTGGTTTCCCTTGTCGCAGACCGTCTACGTAACTACTAAAGCAACTCATATAGAAGTCGACATACTTTACAATATTACTGTGTTACAGTTTGAACGATGTAGCAAGCTAGTGAAATTACTGGGGTAACGGGCTTAACAACTTAGATTTCAAGGCTATGATCTTTACCAACGCATGTTATGGGCAAGCATGTCAATTACTATCAAGTAAACGCCTTGCTTGTTAAATAAAAAAAAAATTGCTGATCTATGATCTTTATTTATTACTATATCAAGTTATATTAAGAATTAAATGCCTCTTTAAAAACGACTCTGTTATTTTTTATACCGACATCGATTCCTCACATCTCCACCGAATATCTTATCATATTAACATCTTTCCTTTCTTACCGTGCGTCCGTGCAGAACGGGATGTCGCTATGCCAACTTAATAGCTGACATATGCTATATATGTAGCTAAGGTAACAAAGTTATGAATTTTTTATTTTATATTATTTATTATATATGTATTGTAGTTGCGAATGCAACGCGCTACTACTGGTAGTATAGTATAACACAGAACTTCTGCTTTCGGTTCCTCTCATTCCGTTACAAGGACAGAGTCCTTCTAGAAGCATACGTTGTTAAAGACAAATCCGCATTTATATCGCGGCCTGTTCATAAATAAAACATGACCCTAAAAGTAATAAGAGCCGACACCTCGACGAGAGGCCGTATTATGATAAATAGTTCCCACCCTCCTCTACCTAACATCAACGTTGCGTAAACTTTACAAACCCTGAACTTTCTGACGCGTACATTATGATAACGTGTTATTTGAGGTCAACGACCACGAATAGTAAAAAGTTCAATACATGCTACCAGGTACTTAGAGCATGCTTACACTTAAATTAAACGAAATCTTCTATGTAGGTACTACTGCGGCTCTTGTTTCTATGGTAGTAATGTTTGCATTACTATTTGGCGGTAGAAATAGGAGCTAGGACGGTCTCTGGCAATAGAGACGAAGGTCCCACTGAAGAGTGGGTTATAATTGACATTGACAGATTCTCTGACCAGTGTTTATAATTATTTAAAATTAGTATTATTAAAATTAGTAAATTCGTAAAGAGTGACTAAATATGTCTAGTAAATCATCATCATCATCATCATCTCAGCCTATGCAGTTCACTATTGTCTAGTAAATACATGATAAATATTACTTATTTTCAATTGATTAACACATGACCTCGACTTGAATATTAAAGAGATTTTGTATAAAAAATTCTTCTGTACACATACATACAATATGAGGATAGTTAATAACTATACAGCACTAAGAAATTTAATTTGATAATGATTTAATATTTCTCAGACATACCTCAAAAGCAACGTAGAAGAAGCCGGAGGTAAGTACTGGTTCATATAAACTATAGCCTGGATTCCCGGCCACAAAGTGGGATAGCGAATATCGTGCGGTAAATGCATAATTCACAACATGCTGTAATGTACTGAGCTCCCGCAATGCAGCCTGCCCGCCGCCGCCTTTGAGTTCGCAATTTTGTAAATCCTTTAATCCCGTCCAGACCTGACTCCTTGATGTGCAATCAACAAACAAATATTTACATACATTTCCAAAGTAATGATAATTAAAAACTTTATATTAACACAAAAATGTTTAAAGAAGTTTAAGCATCTTCAAACTCGATCAAGTCGGAACACTTTGCACGCAAACAAAATTAGGTCGAAGTCAGGTCACATTTGTAAACGAAAACAAACGCACACACGCATATGTGCGTGTTATACCAATGTTTTTATGTCGGAGACGACCGACCTCTCCTCAATCTATAGATGAAGGGACCACGAAAATATATTCTTGATAAATAACATTAAATTCTGGTAAGAATAATGAAAATGTAAGGACCAATAAAGGGTGTACATAACAACTCACTAGACTCAAGACCACCTCACCTGTTCGTGATACACCTAGCTGATCCACAAACAATGCTGTGGCTTCCCACCAACCCGCATTGGGCGAGCAAGCTGGTATACGGTCAAATCTCCCCAATATATGAGGAGTCCTATGTTAAGCTGTGGGCGTGCATCGTCTGATGATGGAAAGACAATTTTGTATTTTATTCACAAAGATGGCAAACAAGCATAGCTGATGGTAAGCAGTTATCATAGCCTTTAAACGTCTGCAGTATCGGAGGCACCACCAGCGCGTTACGGACCTTGGAAGAACCTTATCACACCCGCTATACTTATCATTATCAGCATTACATCCGTCTAGTAGCTTTTCCACTTATAAAAAGAGGTCCGTATATTTTAATCAACAGGCAACATTCAGGCATGAAAAGGTAAAACAGGAAATGGAGTATTAATATACATTCTTTATTTTCCGCAAAATGTGATAGTATCCCAAAATTTCCAAAAACTACATTCGTTTGTAATAAACATAACATCAGTCCCATAATGTCACTGAGATAAGGCGGGTAGTTTTGTTTTGTTGCCACACAGATAATGGGGAGGCATTTACTAAATCTTTCCCGCGTCAACTTCACGTATACGCGGAACTTTACGGCTGACAAATCAGGTTGTTTGGCTGACTAAAGTGACGTCATTTCTCAGACTACGAGGTCTCCCGGTCTAGGGCTTAAGGGGGAATTCTTCGCTGTATACATGACGGGGTATAAAAGGATTCACTTTAAAATAGACCGATTAGTTTAAAAAAGCTCCACCGACTGTCTCTGCAGATAGTCTTCGTGCTTTGGTAATTGCATCTCGGTTAAAGATGTAGCAGCATTAAGCAGCTTTCATTGAAAAATTATCCACCAGTTATTAAATTTTCTTTAGGTTTAACAAACCACTGTTTTTAGGTTAATAAATGTGATAAACTTAACATATCATTTTTTTATCAGATATTTTTCCGGAATGATCTTTTTTTTTAGTAACATACAAATATTTGGTCTCTTATTCTAAGTAATATATGTTATTTGAGATCGTCTCGTTGTTTCCTGTCTTACTTCTAAATAGTAGTATACAAAAATTATTATTTTCTTTTTTGAAGGCTATTCAATCTAATGATATTACCAGGATACTGCTATGTCGCTATGTCTCAAGACGATAACCGCAATGATTGATTGCAGTGTGTTATATTAGATAACGCTACGTTGTTGGTCATCATCATCATCTTTATTATCATTATCATCATCATCATCGTCGTCGTCATTATCATCATCATTATCAACGACCTACGGCAATCCATAACCTCGTGCTGAGTATAGATCTCTCCCAAGGAACGGCACTCACATCGGTCTTCAGCTTTGCGCCAGTTACTACTAGTCGCTTTGCGCAAATCCTCGCTCCATCTGGTGGTACATTGTTAAGTAGTCTGGTCTAGTAAAAAAATATATAAGTATTGCTACGATCAATTCCGTCAATAAATGATATCTAAATATGAACCCGATCTGATATGAAAGATGTATAGCTAACATTATTTCAGAGCTAATGAAACGTATCCGTTGGATCATCGAGAGAAGCGCAATGAGTTTTTATATTTAAAAGAAAGCTATATCATAACCCACCAGGTTAACGGCATTGTTGCCTCTCTTCAGATTTTTTTAATGCGATCGTTATCTAAAAAGTATGCACCGCTAACTCAGCAAAATATTAAAGCCCTTTAAAGCGCTCAACTACTAGCAGTTGATAAGAGTTATGTGATTCGCTTATCACGTCACAAAGCCCGTGTCATCTAGCCTCGGAGATAATTACTTAAATAGCCGGAGCACAAAGGCCTGAGTTGGAAAGGATGAAATTGGGTTCAAATTCTGGGACACTAAATTATGCGAAACATTAAGTGTGTACTCGGGCTAATTTTCTTAGCTCTTTTTTATTCTTAAACAATTAAAGTTAATAGGTTAGAGGTTTTAAAAATAATAAAACGACTATAAGGCAACATTACATCTAAAAGAATCAAGTTAGAGAGAGAAAAAAAGTTTCTATTCAATTCATATTGTTTTATATTAAAAATTCAGGCTACTGGACTCTGCTTTGCACTCCTTCGTACTATATCAGAAGAAATCTGAGGAAAGTTTTTAAGGGCAAATGTTGTTCTTTCGTTTTTGACTCTTCTTTTCTATTTCATCTACCACTGTGGACTGCTAATGATTGTTCATTAGTGACAGCGCTTTAAACCAAAAAAAAATTTAAGCCGTAAAGAAATAATCATTATTTATCAACTAGTCACTTTTATCTATTAGGGCAACTTTTGTATAAAACTTTCTTAATTGTTACTGCGGACGGCGTTTAAGTAAGTTCTTAGGAGGATTGTTGCCAACAGAGAAAATCATACGAACATTTTAAAACAAACTACAAGTTTACGCTAAAAGAGGTACTAAAATTTTCGAACTGAAAGTAGGATTTCGTGAACCAGTGAATGTATAATTCACAACTCGTAATGTACTCTATGCTTTCCCGCAATGCAGTCCTGGAACCCAAGAGCCGACAGCGAGCTTAGCATGCAGGCATCCCACTAAAGTAATATTCTCCAAAAAAAACTTAATTATTAGGAAATAAAAGTGACATCGGAATAAAGTAAAACTTTAAATTCGTGTCAGACATTGATTGAATTCTATGTCTATGAGCAAAAACAATCATCTCCTCTCCCCGCATAAATGCATATACACATAATAAAATTGATAATATTATATGAAGCTTAAACTTTACTTTTTTAAAGGTGGTATTGTACTAAATAATTAACAGGAGCCTTAACTAACAAGATTCTAATACGCATTCACAAAAATCCATAAAATCGTTAACAAAGATGAGTTATCAAGTCTTGCATATATTAATAATAATTCCGTATTTACTGGTGGTACTCTGTAGTTATAGGTAGTCTAAACAGTAGTGTGAAAGCATTACTCTGTTTTCGTTTGGCGGGAAATATAGCTAGAGAAATTACAGGGGTAACTAGACACAACTTCTTGTCTCAAGACGAAGAGCATAATGCGGTACGCCCATAGTCATGGCGTATCACTTAACATCTGGTGAACGACCTGCATTTCGCCGCATCATCGAATAATTTAATTGCTGCTTAATAAACTGTGGCAATTTTTTAACGCCATCTATGTTTCTTTAAACTCACTAACTCTTAAGAACCAATGAATGAAACAACACGCATGCGCACTATACATCGATCCACCTTAACGGCATGTTAATAATATAATTAAATACAAACATTTTGTTGTTTCAATGAATTGTGATTTTTTTTAATACAACAGAAATTAAAATTCTTTGTATTAATCTTTCTTTCCGTCATGTAATATTGATTTAAAAGTAATGAAAAAATAATTCTTTCAAACCAAAAAGTTTTTGTTTATAAATGTTAAATATCATATAATATTTAAATATTTATTACGAAATATACGGCACATGGAGCACATTAATAATAACAATATATAAATGATGTAAAAATTTAATTTGTTTTGGATTCTGCGCAGTACGACACTGAACGTTATGTTTTCCCGCCACTCGCGGCGCCATATTCGCCGCGTCGTCTCGGGCGTATCTGTCAAAAGACGAGAAAAATCTTTAAGATCGTATTAAAATCGTTAATAACCAATTAAACTTACACTATTCACATATAAATATACATTTAAAGTCTTAACAATAATTTATCCACTTTAATTTGAATATACTCGTGTACGAGGCGATATATTTCAAGTGCGAAATGATTAAATTGATTGCGTTTGCATTTTTGGTAACATGTGATATTAGTTTCGCGAATCCTGATGCGAAAAGGCTTTACGACGATCTATTGAGCAATTACAACAGACTTATTCGACCTGTTGACAAGAACAACAACACCGTGCTGGTAAAACTGGGTCTGAGACTGTCACAACTAATCGACTTGGTATGTATTTCAACTATTACCTAATACTATTGTTTACTTACAACTTTATTCGTGCAAAATAATTTACAATTTTATTATATACACGTTTATATCTTTGAATATTAACACAATAATTAATAACTTATTACGTTTTACAAAAAAAAGTTAAACATATTAAAGAATTGATAACTACTACTAACAAGTTA
Source organism: Pachliopta kotzebuea (assembly GCA_018246255.1). Classification (NCBI taxonomy): domain Eukaryota; kingdom Metazoa; phylum Arthropoda; class Insecta; order Lepidoptera; family Papilionidae; genus Pachliopta; species Pachliopta kotzebuea. The sequence continues at coordinate 2,805 of DWLS01004879.1, read as the reverse complement.
CCATAACCTCCAGTGTAATAGGTAAATATTTAAAAAAATATACATGAAATATTCAGTTTAAAAATATTCTTCGCCTACGAGTGTCTGCTGTTTATAGTTTTGTTTATAACATTTATATTGTTTATTGTTAACAAGTTATATGGGTAGATCTGGAAAGTCAGTATGTACTCAGCACTATGGTACATAAACTGGTATTTTTAAAAGCGCATACGTAGTCCTTATACGACTACCGTTTTTGTTATGAAAAGGAATTGCCACAAGGGAGTCGTTCACCTGATGGTGAGTGATCAGCATGCCTATAACCACATGGCGCTCGTTAAGATAATAGTACCATATTGTACACATCTTGAGACAAGGTGAAACGTATCGTTACCTCAGTAATTTCTCGAATTTACAACCTTCAAACCGGCATACAGTAATGTTTGCATACTCCTGTTTTGCGGCAGAAATAAGGTTCGATGATCAGGAAGTAGAAGAGGATCGTATAGTCAGATACCTTTCCTTCTATACTCCGAGAACTTGGTTAGTTGTTTTACAATCATGAATAATTATAATCCACGTCGAGGTTAGAGAAGCTGGTGGGAATATTCTCAACCCTCTGCCCCAGTTATATAATTCCATTAAGTCTTGCATAAGTTAATCTGGAACAGTAATTATTTCACACAGATTAATCTAGACTCTTACTTATTTAATAGTACTTGAAAAATAAGTGACGCGAAGCACTCGTTTATAACTTACTTATTTTTGATTAGTTAATTTACTTATATTTGATTAGTTCATTAAACACTTAATTTTTCTTTATTGTATAAAGAGACGAGAGCAGTAAGATTTATCTCATGGTATACATAGCACCATATTGCCGTCGTCTTGTGACGTAAAATTTTATCTTGTTACATCTGTAATTTTACTAGCCTATAGCACATTCAGACCGTTACACAGTTATGTTTGCACAGTACCGTTTGTCGGCTGTTATAGGAGCTGCGGTGGTCTTCTTCAACAGACTTAACATCAGTAAATTGTCGTAAAAAGAAATCAACAAATCGCAAAGTTAATGTAAACGTCCAGTAGTTAAGTAAATTTTGTTGAATAAATAGTCTCCTAGAGTGAAACGGATAAGTTTAATTTGCAAAGTCAGCAGAGGTGACCACTGATTAAATTTAGTATTCACAGTGCCCTCAGTGAATTTACAACTAGCAACCTCTTATCTAATTAAACTTCGTGTTTAACCTGCTAATGAGGTGACAGTTGCTCACAACTGCCGTATTTAGACAAGGATGTGATTAGATGGTATAAATTTTAACCACAGTGATGTCTTTACCGTGAGTAAGTTTTATATATATACCAAAACTTTTCTATGGTCCTAGATTTAGTCTAATTACCATGCAAGTTAGTTTCTGGTGATCTCTTACTGGATAGTCTCGGGCTGTCAAGAATAAGACTAAGGTAAGCCCTGCCTGTCGTAGAATGCGACTGAAAGGGTTTTCGGGTTCACAGGCTTCAAGAGTAAGAGCCTTCAATAAATGAGTTCGGGTCGGACGACAAGTACGAACTCGTCTCGTATTTTGTCACAGCACACCTTGGGTACTGGGGAGGGTAACAGCTCCCCCTGGAATTTGCTTAACAGCAGTGCAGGAAGGTACCAAATTGTTCCATAAAAGATCCCGGGGACTTTTTCAATGCATCAAGGACGACCACTGAGGGGTTTTAGTGGGTATAAATTCCACATAAACCTGACTTACTTCCATAAGGTCTCTTACTAGAAACTGTAGGTAGGTACCACCGCAACTCCTACTCCAGCCGACAAACGGTATTAAACAAACATTACTGTATTCAGGTTTGAAGGGTGCTGTATGTTAGTGTAATTACTGGGGTAACGAGACTTAACACATCTCGGAAGTTAACTTATGCTGCTGTGTATCATCTTAAACAGCGCCTAGTTATAGGCAAGCGTATCACTTACAATTAAGTGAACAGCTTGCTTATCTCGTCGCCTCGTGGATAAAAAAATAGTTTAGTTGATACTATTCGCTAATGATCTTTAAAGAGTTTGACGAACGTCAGCCAAATTACAACGTTGGCCCAGATGTGAAAATATTTGGTCCGTCATCGGGGTCAAATATTGCGAGGGCTGGTTTAGATTACGTTGAAACTTCCATAGCAGTTACGGATTCCGCGCGCATCTCTTTAACAGTTCGGTTACCGGCGGAATGTTAAACGCGGAGCACAAAGGGTTGGACCCGGTTGAACCGGACAACCGGGTACAACCCTCCAAATCCACGTATTTTTTTTGTTGTTAGACCCGGTTACCAAACGACAATCGAATTAACCCTCATTTGAATTTCTTTTGTTATGACACGAAATTTTGTTTACTTTTGAAGATTTTTTAAAATACTTTTGGGAAGATTCAAATACCAATGGTACTAGGTCACTGTAAGCGGAGACCGTCTAGCTAGTGAAAGAAGGAAATGTAGAATAAAAGGATATACAAATAAGGTAAAATAGGAAAAGAGGGAAAGAAAAGACAATTATAAATTTACAGAAGAACAGGACACTTGACCACAACACGAGGGGGAACGCTAAAAAATTAAAAAAGGAAATATACTGTATACTGCTATCGGGTGATGATGATAATGATGATCATGAGGTTAACGTGGCAGTTTACTAATGGTAGGTCTCTATTGCCATAGACAGTCAAGGCAGGTACTAGCGCAGCTCAGCTTCGGGAACTATTCGTCGCTTGCCTCGCGTCGTCGCGGTTCCCGAAGCTGTGGAAGGACGGCCGATTGTGCCTGTTGCGGAAGGAGA
>DWLS01004878.1:0-13374 GCA_018246255.1 Pachliopta kotzebuea | reverse complement strand
AAATAAAACTCGGTTTGAGAGAACTTCAGGCTGTATAAAATTTATCAAACTGAATAAAAATTTATTCACTTTGTGATATTTTTAAGGCTTTTACTTTATATTTGTTTCAGTAAATGTGGTCCATGTTAAATTACAAATTTTAGATATGAATAATCCAATTTAATAGAATGAATATTATATATTTATAATACATCTCGCCTAATGTTGAATGTATGTTCAAAATAATTGTAGCCATTGACAAACAGACATTTTGACAAAGATAAATAAATGAAATACAGTAATGTTTATATTAAGATAGATAATTTGTTTGTTTCTCATTCAGTATTCTGGTGAAATAAATTAGAGGATGCATATTTAAAGGCTTTCGCTTTTACCAAGTCAAGGCGTCCACAGTCTCATACACCGACGCACTCTCTCACAAACTTTGGGTCCAAATTAGAAATACCTTTTAAACCAAAAAACTTTTATAATCTACGTTTGGATATTTAACAATAAAGGTGGTGAACTTAAGGTTTCTTCTAATCATCTACGAATATCAGGATTTACCTAAGTCCTATTATTACTAGCACGTGGCAGTAGATTTGAAATAGTGAAACACCTATATATTCTATTTCACACCTCTTGACTGAATGGTATTACATGAGCCTAACCTAAACCAATAGTCGTACTCTGCTGGGTACAGGCCTACCTCAAAGATCTTCACATCGATCGGTCCTACGTTGGATGAGAGCATCATTCACCTGATCGTTCCTATTTGTGGAGGGCCTCTTCAGAACCATGTCAAACCGGTATGCAGCCGTCGCTCAAGAACCTTACTGCTCCATCGACTGTCCTTTGATTAATATACCCTGTCCATTACTATTAAGTCGAGCAATCCTTCTGTTATATAAACGAAGTAATCTAATTAGCGATCTATTTCCCTTTTTAATTTATTGTATATATGTGAATATGTATTATGTATATCTATTACATATATATATATATACATAATATATATAACAGACATTTTTCATAATAATTTTTTTATGTATTTAATTTAATATGTTATATGTATTTCATTATCATTCTGCTTTCAGTTTAATCTCGTAAACTACCTCATGACATCTCTGCATCATCCAAGGTAGACTGGTAGACAATGGCATTAAGTCGACCTACCTTTACACGATGTGTATAAATAAATAAAGTAATAATTAGGGAAATTTGTTATATATATATATATGTGTATATATTTATATATAAATTAAACATGTATCTACGATTCAAGGGCTTCAGCACTGCGTCACAGCGCGCTGCTAATTGAACGCAATATAATTACACGTAACTAATTAAAGTTTACATCGAATAACAACTCTGTATTGCTAATTAACAAAGCGAAAGCGAAATTAATCAATGGCGAACAATTAGGTCGCTGTAAATTTGTTTTAACATTTCAAAAGCGTCGTAGAAAAACAATAGCCTCCGGCGGCAAGTTGGGGCGGGAGGATTCATTGAACTTCCAGACGGAGCTTACAATGTTAAACGATTAAAACCTATAGTAATGTAATAGAAGGCGCTTGACTTAAATAATTCAGTGTATCAATAAGTTCTACAGTACATTGCCTTTTTTCTTTTCGCCTAGCTGACGAAACGAGCACGACTTTTACTTGATAGTAATGAACTTCTTCAAAAAAGGTGTCATGAGCTTTTTCCGGTGTCGCAACGCGACCGCAGTGCCTCTGGTACTGCAAGTGTCTGCTAAACTTAAAAAAAAACTCGTCTACTAAATGTGACCAGGGTATGTCGCCAGGGCACGATGTATAAATAAATAAATCAATCTGGTAATTAGATTCTTCGTTGCTCCACCGTAGTAGAACTGATCCACTACAAGACTTATACCAGAGACCAGAGATATACTGTGAAATATCTGTTTACAAAAGGAATTTTATAAAATTTTCTTCTTCCGAAGAATATTTAAATGTGGTCTATACGATTGTTTAATAACGAATTCCCAAGTAGGTTTTAATATAAGTGGTCCGTATTCGTTCGCAGCAGTACACACATGGGAATTCCTCTCCATACTTACTGAATGCTTTGTTTTAAAGTAACATTCATATGAATACAAATGCTACCTAACTCTTTGTTCCAGTTTATTATTTGGTAAACACGTAGCCAGTGCCGGTTTGTAAACTCCCCCATATCTGTTGATAACTCACGTAACATACCTGTTTTCCTTACCTCTATTTATAATCAGTCGGTCAAAGCTATGGCACAAGTAAGATTCGTCGTTTCGTTTATAATCATTTGCCTTCTATTTAACGTTGTAAGTATCTCATAATATATTAGTTATTACATATGAATAATATAGAAAATGACAAGGGTTTTACGTTATTTACTAAATCTATCATACTTGGTAGTAAAAGATAATTTATATAGCTTACACGATTTTTTTTAACATCTGTTTATTTTACGGAAGAATCTATATTTATTGTGTAAATAAAAAAAAATATATCTAGATGTGAAATAGCATTTAGAATGTTTGATTTTTTGTATGTGTAAGTCTGTAATTTTAATCTGTAAGAAACATTTAAACAGCAAGAACAGGATTCAGATTGTTGGTCTTCTTTGGCGATTCCTTCTCAACGCAGTTTTGTTTGCCCCAACAATACTACATATCTCTGTAAGCGCTACGGAACTCAATGTTGCTCTTCTAAATCTTTACCTCTCAAAATATCAAAGTATTCCTCCAAACTGTACAGTGATTCTTTCACGGTAAAAGCAGTGAAACTCTGGTGTGCTCATGATATCCGTGCCTGTCCCTCCTTACCTATCTTTAAGAAAAAAATTAAAGACTAAGAATCTTTATCTCTAGTTGCATATTTTATATTTACTACTTTGTTACTTGCTATATATTTCCTTTAATGTTATTATTACTAGTACACGGTACACCTACATAATTATTAAAATTGTTTAAACTTCTTATTTGGGTATGCTGAAAGAGAACTCTTTTTAGGGTGAAGCTCGCCTTTGTGAAACTATGAATGTAACTTTTATTAGTTTTGTTTTATATATATATATATACGTGTAAGTGTGCATAAAGAATAAAAAATAAATACTAAAAAGTATGTTAGAGAATTATCTCCACAGAAGAATACTTACCAAATTTTTTTAAGTATTTGTTATTCACCATACAGAAAGCACCTATTTTGTGACCCTATTTAAGATCTTCTATACTCTCTTGTAGCTGCCCTTTTCTGTATTGTCTATGTTAAAGCCTCATTTTGTAAATACCAAAGTTTAATATTATTCTACTACAGCTTAATAATATTAGCTCGGTGGTTACAGGAATAAATTGCATTGGCCTAATTCACATCCATATTAAGTTGACACTGTTCTGTATTCATCATTGTGAGCTTAAAGTTAGCATCATAATGAAAATGTCAAACGGCTATATAATTCTGTTATGTTCTGTTGTATAGACAGTATTAACGTAATAGATAGCTGGATGTTGGCTTTGTTTTTATACCAGCCCCATAATCCACTTCTGTGTGAACTTGTAAAACTGTTGATATATATAAGTGATTATTATTACAATATTAATGTTCTAATTTAATGTATGTCTTGTAATGAAATTTAATAATATTTTGATAAGTATTATCACACTACTTTTATTTTAATTGCTCAATGCACCTACCTACGTCATCACGTCTCTGCACCACCAAAGGTAGACCGTATGATAATGCCAATGGTATTAAGTCCGCCTATTAGACCCTAATTTTAGGTGTTTCAAAAAAGTTTCTAAAATACAAAAAAAATTAAAATAATTTATATTTAGAAATGTTTCCTCTAAATAAAAAGACAAGCGTGCATAGTAAATAATTTATTAATAATACTTGTCTTGTTAAATCGTACATAACCTTGTCATTTGGTTATATTGTTCGTTATAATTTTTTTTTATTAAACAATGTACTTAAAACAAAGAGAACAGACGTTTGTATAGTTAAAAAAAATGGTTTTGTTTTTGTGTGTACGATATTTAGTTGATCTTTGTGAAGGAGAAAAGTTTCGGGTCCTTTCTTTGTTGAGGTGAAGCAAGCTGTGCGGTTTTCACAAAAATCTGCTACAAAAGAAACGTAACTGTACCGCATACTGCTATATATTATAAAGGTACAAATTTAACCCTTAACTACGAGATGGCACAGAAAACAGTTTTAATTTTTGATGTATGTACAAGTCAGCACTCCCTTTAAACATGTAATTGATTGATAAACGAATAACAGGCCCAATTTATAGCATAAGTTAAGGTTATAAAAGATTTTTCTTACACCTCTTTGTAACCGGAAGAAGCTCAAGACTTTCATAAACTATCAGTTCATGTGTTTTAAGTTCCGAACAAGTACCATGAAAATCCTTTGATTTACTTCGGAATAATAAAATTCATTATTTATTAAAACTTTTTCACCGATTTGTATCAGTCGTAGTTCCTTAAATAATTTTCAGATATCATTAATATACAATAATACAACATATATAACTCATATATATTATTGTATTTGAACCTGTATGGATGATTTTTAAAAACTTAAAATCATTATAACCTATACACATATAATAAACAATTGTTTCCAGATGTGTAAAATAGTCTTGCCCCACAAATTAAGATACCTTGAGAACATGTTAAACGCGGAAGTGATAGCGAAGGCCACGAAATTAAGACAAAGGATGGAGGCGAACCCAAACATCCAGGAGAGTGAGAAGAACTGGCCACTCCTGTTAGCAAAGTACGAAACCAACGAAAAGTACAAGCAACTCGCGCCCTACTCATACAAAAGTATATACGGTAGGCGGATCCCTAACTTAAAGTAAGCATTCCTGGAAATAAACTTTATTAAACAAAAAGTCTTTCATTACTCAGTAATAAATATTACAATTAGATTAATAAAGTAAATTATTTGCATTGTTAATATTTATCCGGATGGGATGCTGCGATTATTAAGAAATCTACTTATCCGATTATTGATCTGGCCCGCGTACGTTTCGGACGGGGCAGGCGTTAGCGGCCTTCAGACAACAGCTTTAATATTTTAATACCAATCTATTCAAAGCATTTCAAACTTCATTATGCTAATATCTTTCATGAAACATTAAAATTTATGTTTATATCCCGATGGGGATTAGTTTCGTGTTGCATTATTCATGTTATACCGCTGTAGTATATATCAGTTCAATTTACTTTTGGAATTACTATCGGACCGGCGACTTCATGTCTTATTTCTTCTATCTATCTTCAAGTAAAAAAGTTATTATTATTAAATAGACGTTAGGGAATTTAACAACACTGTTGATTTATCAAAGTCAAAATTTTTGAAAACTTCATTCCGTAGGTCCTTGGGAAAACCTCGGGCAGGGAGTTCATTTCATAACTTTATGATACTAACTTTGCGTCAGCTGTAAAATAATTAAACTTGTTAGTTGAATATTGCGATATGTTCTACTAAGGATGGAGTATATTAATGGAATATACCCACAGATATCGATTGGTATTACATGGTGCTCCAGCCAATAAATGTCCAAACCAAACAGCGCTCTAGTTGCTTTGAACAAACCGAGCCCGGTTCAAGGAGTTAAGTTTAACCTTGCCATGCTACACACGATATGTACACCTCGTAATGCATGCAAAAATATAAAGCAATAAGTGTATGTTATTCAATATACGTCATATATACCACGTATCCTTTTACCAAAACACTAACAGTTCAAAATAGTAATAGTTATTCAGAATTAATAACTATTGGCGGTAGATCTCTGCTGCTGGAGACCATCTAGGTAGAGACCACAGTAGCTCCTTTTCCCACCGCTTATTACTAGTATCTAAACGTTACTTTGTTCCGGTTTAAAGGGTGCTGTTTGCTAGAGAAATTACTGGTTAACGAGATATAACACGTTGTTACTAATGGCGAACAGCTCAATGTGGTGCTGTGTATACCATCTTAACTAGCCCTTTGTTGTTATTGACAAGCAACACTTACACGTGAGCCTTACTGGTCTTGTAGAAAAAAGTTAAACATAAATTCATGATTCTTTTTTTCGGGAGATGGTAATGCCCTCGGCGTCTATTATAGCCTCGAAAGCTTCACCGGTCCCAGAGCTCGTGGATCCGGACTCCGCAAGCTGAACTATATAAATAAAATCATAAGGGAGAGGAGAAAGTCGAGGGATAAAGGATCGAGAGATGGACAGAGATATAAGTGGGAAGAGAAAGAGGGACAATTCAAGATCTATCTTTTAATAAAGCTACCCAAAATAAACTAATGGAGGAAATGTTCAACGCATTAATAAGGTAGCAAAGGCTATTACATGAATACATTATCTTTTTCTTAAGTTGTTAAGAAATAATTCTACAACCGCACAGTATTTTTTTATAATATCAAAGCAGAATACGATCTCTAAACTTAAATTAAACCACACTCCTTCATCTCGAATCTCTGCGAAAGGGCTTCAGTAATTTACATTAGACGTTCCTACGTTGACATACAAACGGACAAACAACTTTCTATTAATAGGTTATCCCTTTATAAATCTAGGTATTTCTATCTAAATACTAGACACTGTATTTAATATAAAACAATACTGTTAATTACTGTTATATAAAATAATGCGGTTATACAACCGATGTGGTTATTTTTAATCGCGTACCGTTAAAGGCTTTGATGGAGTGAAAACCTTAAGAAATTATTAGAGTCTTTAAGATAGCTTAAATTCTCGAGCGTAACCTGTGTTGAAGTTTAAGTCGCAATTTCAGGTATTAACGCAAGTTTCCCTTTATAACCTTATTGAAAGATTCTTCGCGTGGTTATGAAAATTTAATATTTACAAGAAAACTGTACGATATACAACATTTGTAACCGAAATGTGTAATAAATGTATACATTTGTAACCGCAATGTGTAATAAATGTATACTAGAGTACCGGTGTATACTAGAAAAGGCTTACTAACTTTAATGCTCCGGTTGGACTGTGCAGTATAACTTGGTAATATACATGATGATCGTTTATTAACTTACTGCTTAGAACCTTTTTTAGACCTTCTGCGTTGTATAAAAAAATCGTTTGTGTATTAATAGTTTAAGCACTAATACTATAGATGTAACAAACTAAAGAAATATCACCGTATTAAGTATCACACGTAACTTTATCAAAGGTTTACTTAGATGTGCCTAAAGTTACTGCCTTACACGCCACAAAAAGTCCATGGTAAGTGGCTTGTGATCAGTAGCGCCTTACATTACTAACTAGTTACAGGTGTAAAGGGTCCTTCACAACTCCCGGGTCCCAGGCCAACTTCACCTGCACGTAGTGCACCCTGCTGATCAACAAAAGAGGCTCTGGCTCCCTCCTAAGCCGCATTCAGCCAGCGTGGATGGAGATGGCCCAAATCCCTCCACTATTGGAGGAGGCCTATGTCCAGTAGTGGACGTAAATTGGCTGATGAAGAATTCAAATAATATGTCTTTTTAATATAATATTATACCATTATGATTGATACCAGCGTATGATAAATACCATCATGTTAACATTTTGATAAGTAAAGTATGTACATTACCTAAATTACTCCAACGCTAAGAGGTTTCGCGGTTCGATAATTTTTTTTTACGGACGAGAGAAAGTCTCGTAGGGAAGTTATGGTTCATTTTCGATGGCTTTGTTCGCAAACATTGCTTCTTATTTATTTTTATATACACAAATATATCAATTATTTTATATCTCCTTTATTTACATAAACAAAACAAGAATGAAAATTATGTATAGGGAGGTACAGTACACAAAAAGGCGGACGAGCCACAAGGTATTCTCTTACAATCAACATTTTAGGATGTGAAGAGAAAAAGAAAAAAAATACCAATAGGTACAATAAATAAACAAAATTAATAGTATTTCAAGTACAATTTGTACACAATTATTTTGCCTTAGCTACTAAAAAACATAAAATAATAAATACAAAACTTTGAATCCCTTTCTATATATATGCACATAACAATATATATATAATACATGCCATAAGTCTGCCATTAAATTGGCAAAGCGACAACACACTCTGCACGGACGCACGCCAAAAAAGGAAAGATATTAGTAGGATGAATTAACACTACAAATAAACACATACATGAGTCAAAATGAGCAAAGCATGAACTAGTTATTCTGCTTAAGTAACGCATAACAGCGCCCAGGCAACAGCAGCAGCTGATTATGCTTTTTTATTTATTTTAAGGGGATGGTAGGATTATACACCTTATTAGCTTAGTCTCGGGCTATCAAGAATAGGAACAAAGCAAGGTCTGCCTGTCATAGAAGGCGATTAAAAAAGTTTTTTAGGACGCGAGCTTTGAGGGCCCTCCCTGTGTTTTAAATGAGCCCAGGGCGGACAAGTACGAAGTGGTCTCGTATTTTGTCCTAGCACACTGTGGGTGCTAGGGAGAGTAATGGCTTTCGGAGCTACCTGCAATGCACTAAAGATGACTACCGAGAGGGTTCTAAAAGGTACAAATCCCACTAACTCTGACTTTTCTCCAGAAGCGGGGTACCTTTTAAAGATTTCCTCCGCGAGTAAAAAAGGTAGCAGTGTTAATGTTACAAAAAAGAATGTTAACTTATAATACACTCTTAGCTATCTCAAAACGAATGTAAGTAGATAACATAATCAATAGGTGAACAAACCCGTTCATTAAAGCAACCCGCCGCGCGCAACACCAATCAAACCCGGCACTCCAATCCACTTAATCAATGTTCAACCGGCTCAAAAAATAAACACAAAAAAAACGGAAATACGTCAATAAATTTCATACGTACGATTCGTTATTTTTTTTTAGGTAAAAATTGGAAAATCCAATTCAATCAGATAAAACTGTTCGTTATAACATTCAATGACGATATTGGCAAGCCGGTGCATGATCGTCGGCATGTAACTGGGTCAAAACCGATCCGGCGTTCGGGTGGTGTTCATGAAACCAATTTTTATGTGTCGAAATCACATGATAGCAGTTAAAGTATTTCTCAATAGACTGGCAACAGGTTCTAGTTTTATAATAAAAAAATTCTTTTACTAAAAAAACTTCAAATAGTTCACCAATAAATAACAATGATGATCTACTGCAAAATGTTGTTATTAAATATGCATTACTTATTACTAGTAATAATATATAATTATGTTTCAGTTTGGTATGATAAAATAAAAATGATGATTTTTTTTATTCCGCGACGATGAGGCGAGCAGCGCGTTCACCTGATATTAAGTGAAACGCTTGGCCACAATATGGCGCTGGTTAAGATGGTATACACAGCACCATATTGCGCTATTATGTATACACAGTACCATATTGCACTACATGTGTTTAGTCTCGTTACCCCAGTAATTTCACCAGCATACAGCACCCATCAAACCTGTACACAGTAATGTTTGCCGGCTGAAAAAGGGCTGCGGTGGTACCTACCAAGACAGTCTCCATATGTCGGTAACCAGTAATATTTTCCGATATCGTGAAAATAGGTAAATAGGCAGCTCCCATTTCTACCGACAAATAGTATTGTGCAAACATTACTGTGGTCCGGTTTGAAGGATGCTGTATCCTAGTGTCAGTAGGCAGTAAGATCCTAGAGTGGAGGTAGTGTACCGGTAAACATAGTACTGGAAAACCTCGCTCTAGATAGACTGACGAATTGGTGAAGGTCGCTGGAATCCGCTAGTTCGGAGTGGAGATCTTGGTGGAAGACTTATGTCCAGCAGTGGGCGTTTATCGGCTGATGATGATGTATGCTAGTGAAATTACTGGGGTGACGAGACAATAGATTACGTCTCAAGGCAATAAGCGCAATGTGGTAATGTGTATATCATCTTAACTAACGCTATATTTTGGACAAGCGTATCACTTACTATCAAGTGCACGCCTTGCTCGTCTCTTCGCCTCATCGTAAAAAAAAATTAAACTACAGAAAAAAAAACGGTTCAGGTGTTCAGTAACTACTTTTCACCATATTAACAAGACTACGAATGTATACGGTTAGTAACTATATCTAATTTTTATTTAATTATTTTGTATTATACTAGCTTTGTTATATTAGTTTACAGAATAATTATAAGCTGCCACAGCTTCGGAAGCTGTATCGTGAGTGTACGTTGATATATAGATGTACTATGTCATAGTTGACCAGTTGATACTTGATTTGTTGTATGACATTGTAATCGATAGTCCGTTAACTCTAGCTATTAGATATATATAGCTGTGTACTTCGAATCTTCAGCTACAGCACTGACAGCTACAACACAGAGGCCTATGTCCAATGGCTTGCCATCAACACCTGATGACCACAACCAAGACTGATATCGACGAAGATCATGTAGGCTTCCTATTAAACACCGGTGAGTTTCGTAGGAAATCCTGGGGCTTTTGGCAATGTACTGAGGATGACCACCGAGGGGGTTTCAAGGTTTTAGGTTATAAATTCCACATAACCCAGAGTTCTCCCCCAACGAAGCTGGATATCTTTTCAAGATTTCCCCCGCGGTAAAAAAAGACTTCCTGTTAAATAAATATATATTAAAAAAAAAAAAAACTTGCTGTATTACACACCCTAATCTATTTATGATTGCGTAGATCTGTTGTTTGTCAAACAGTTTTTGCTATCTGCTTTTGATTAGTAATAAATTAGTATTCATATTCTTTGGAGAGGTAATGAAAGTTTAAAACCTCAACCTAAAATACTAAATCCATATAAAATGAATTCGTTAAAATTTTTATGTTATTTACGTCATCGTCTCGTTTGGATCGATTACCAGCTCATTTCCATTGTTGTATGCAAAGCACAAATGTTAACATTACGTAAAAATAAAACATAGAAGTTCGATTTATTTTCCGTCATCATCATCATCAACAGCCTGCGGCAGTCCACCACTGGTCATAAACCTCTCTCATACATCTGTCTTTGCCTGATCTTCGGCTATATACAATCACCTGCTTACCGCTGATTTATTTTTACTATAGAGTAATCTCCTGAACTATTAGACAATTTACTGATAATATAATAAAATTAACCATCATCAGATAGACGACCACTGCTGGGCATACGCCTCTCCCAATAATGGTGGATTTGATCCATTTCCTGTCACGGTAGCCCAATTCAGGTTGGTGGGAAGCCAGAGGCTCGTTTGTTGAATGGCTCCACCGCGCGATGTAGTGAGTTTGGCTCGGGGTTCCGTGAGTTATTGTGTACGACTCCTGTACTCCAATTAGGACATAAGTTCACAGTTATTCAATAGAAGTAACGTTGAAATTCTTGTTAATATAAGTACACAGACGACGGAATATAAGCGGCTTGCGGCAAATGTGAAAGGTAAACTAAGTTCGTCATACTGAGAACTTTGAATTAAAGCGCAACCGAGTTAATCCTATTACGACCAAAGCAGTTAAGAAGGATTTATATAAACGCATTTAATATTTAAGAATAAAATAAAAGAGACTGTTATAAATTCATTGAGCAATCATCAAGAAGCTGTCGTTTGTTGGTATAATAGGAGGCTTCTAAACGGAATCTCCAAATCTTTAATTTCTTTTCTTTACGGTAGATCTCTGTCGTCTCAGGCTATCAAGAATAAGACTAAAGTAAGCCCTGCCAGTAGTAGAAGGAGACTGAAGAAGTTGGCGGGCTTGGAGGGTGGGGATCCTCACTGCTCATCAGGTGAGCGCGGAGCGGACGACCAGTACGAAGTGGTCACGTATTTGTCGTAGCATACTGTTTATGCTGGGGAGGCTGAACAGGTCTCCCCAGGATGTGCTTAGCAGCAGTGCAGGGAGGCACCGGTGAGTTCCGTAGGAGAACTCTGTGCCCTCCGCAATGCACGGAAGATGACTCTGAACCCTGACTTCTCCCAGAAGCAGGGTATCTTTAGAAGATTTCCTTTACTACAAAAAAGTGTATATGTTGCTAGAGACCGTCTAGGTAGCTACCACCACAGCTCCTGTTTCTAACGCCAAATAATAATGTACAATTTACTGCGTTCCAGTTTGAAAGTTGTGCTAGTGAAATTACTGGGGTTAACGTAACAGAGGATACTGCCTTGAGCTAGTATGGGGCTCAATGAAGAAAACACGTTTTACTTAATAAAATTGAATATAATTGTCAAAACTCAACACGTACGCACAAGTACAGGAAGAGTGCGAATCAATGTTGTCAAGGTTAAAAAATAAATTAATGTTGACAACATACTGGGTGTTCAGGAGAGTAAAAGAAAATTATTACAAAGATATCTAAATGTAATGAATGTTGGTGCAAAATTTAAGAATATTATTTAGTATACAATAAAAATCAAACAGTACTTCGACATAAGCACAAATTAACCTGTTCCCCGAAAATTAAACAGACACTTAAACAGTTCTTTACACATTAGAATAACACTAATTAGTTTAACAATACAAAATTAAAACCCCAAACAGTTCTCTGGCAACATGGCCTATCTTTACATAATTAAAATAGATACATCAAAACAAAAAAAATTTAAGACAGTATTTGAGATCATAATTATGACTTATTTTTATACATATACTTAAGACATTCAGAAAGTTTTGAGGAAATAAAAAACTATCTTCTATAAAAAAAATTATTCCTAAATCTTTTCGAAAAACTTCCCAACAACTTCTGTACAAAGTTTCATGCGTCTGAACCAATTTTCAAGACGATTTTCCAGTCCTCTCCAGACGCTTCCTCCGCGTCTCCGGCGATGAAAACTGTATCCCTTTGAATTAATCAATTTTAGAGTATAAAAAAAAGTCACACGGAGCCAATCCAGGACTGGAAGGAAAGTGTTCCAAGACTCTGACCGGTGTGGTATCCAGGAAGTCCCTCGTTTTAACCGCAAAGCGCGCGGGCGTGTTTTTGTGATGAAGAAGGACTCCGCGGAGCCCGGTGTTCGATCTTATTGCTCATTGTAGAAAAAACTTCTGGCAAGCATTTTGTGCTGTACCATTTGGCGTTGACGCTGCTTTGGTCTCGAAGTGGATTTGAAATTATGTTCCCCGACAAAGTGAAGAAACTAGCGATCAAAAATTTCCCTGAGCTCCTCGATCGCTTAACTTTCGTAGGCGGTGGTTCTTTCTGAAACAGCCAAACTGCCGACTGACGCTTTGTTTCAAGATCGTATTAATAAATCCAGTATTTGACACCTATCACAATGTCGTAAATGCGCCGTGATGAGCCTGTATCAAATGTTTGTATCATATCACGGCACCAATCCACAGGGGCCTGCTTCTGAGCTTCGGTGAGCTTGTACGGCACCCAGCGGGAAACTATCCTCCTTACGCGAAGGTGCTCGTTGCAAAATATTATGAACACTCCTGAACCAATCTGCAG
>DWLS01004877.1:0-13375 GCA_018246255.1 Pachliopta kotzebuea | reverse complement strand
TAACTAAGGTATTACAAAAGGCGGGCTTAATGCCAGCAGGCATTCTCCACCAGCCAACCTTTGGGGAGGTGAGATGTAGAGGTAGGTAGAAAGATTTTAGAATTGAATTCAATTATATAATTTGTATGTATTTTTGTATATATATTAAAAAAATATGTACAGAGGCGAGCTTAACTCTGACAGAGTTCTCTTTCAGCAAACTGTAAATTTAAATACTAGAGTTATCGAATTATACGATAGATAATTATGTTTAATAATGATGAAATATATAAATAATACAACCATGAATTATGCTTCTTTGGAGAAACTGAATGTTAAAAGTATATTTTTAAAAGCTGTAGAAGTCTGACTTGTTCGAATATCTCGTGCAAGCAAGTTCCACTACCTAGATATATTTTTTTGTACGAGGGAGAAATCTTCAAAAAGTTGTTTTGCCTTCTAGAAGGAAGTCAAGGTTACGTGGAGATTTTTACCTACTAAAACCCTCTCAAAAGTCGTCCTGAGCGTTTGGAGAGGACACGGGATTTCCGTTCAGAACACGACCGCAGAACATCCTAGATACCTAATACAACTTAGCAACCTAGCCGTTTGTTTAGTAAAAAAAGGTAGTAAAGTCGAAGTATGATTTGAAGAAATCTTCAAAAGGAAAGGTGTTGTTGTACGATATGAATCGCCTCTAGACATTAAAAGTACAAAGCGTTAATGAGAGTGATACTTTTTTTTCTAAACTACCACCTCTACCACCGATTTCTTAATTTTTTCATATGCTTATATATCATGTCTATGTATTTAGATCTCTCAGTTGAATAGCAACGCGACTACATGTACAGGAGGTCATGGCCCAATAATGTCAGGCAGAAAACCGGAAGCTCTATCATGTGGTTACGACTCGCAGCCTCGCAATCGAAAGACGAGGAAATGAAGTTATTTAAACGATATTAATAGCCAATATACAGTTATAACTAACTCAACATACATAAATAAGTAATCCGAAGTTTAAACTTAAAGTTTTATCTAGATGTCTAAAATAAACATAACTGACTTAAGATTTAAATTGTCAAGATATATTTAAAATTGTTATTAAAAGAATAATCGTGTGATGTTTTTGTAAGTTTATGTTTAAAAGTGGTTTTGTCTATTTGTTTTAAGGTTTTGTGTAAAAGATGAGTACCTAAGAGCGGCTTTATCGCAGGCATCGGGCGTGTCGACGGCGGGCAAGTGTTCAGTGTCCAGGTCGAGCTGGTCCAGCTGTTCATCGGTGGGTGTGGAGCAGCTCTCCCCTTTGCTCCGGCTGGAGGAACGCCGGACTATTGTCAATGCGCCTTGTTCTGTTGACAAGAGGAAAAACAATAATGTTAATTTACTCAGAAAAAAATTTAGAACCATGCCTGGATAAATTGAATACATCGTATAAATGTAATTCACAGATCATGAAGCTCAATTATATAAAAGGGTGTAAATAGTGTTTAAAAACATTAATTTCTTATACATTTTCCTTGGAGGTTAGGATATAGTTCTTTTCATTATACACCACAAATGAACTTAACCAATTTTATATACGGAAATTTTCTAAACATTTTGATTTAAATAGATATAAAATAAATGAACACTGATAGGATGAAATCGAACAGTTCCTAGTGATAATCTAAAAGATACTACAGTGCGAAATTCAAATGTTAGAAAGAAATAACATTGAGAGAGATTCAAAAGTTATGCGGAAGGTCTCATGCAAAATTCAGAAAAAATAACTAGAGCTTTTCCCTCGGAGATTTCGATGTAGTTTCCAAGCTCCCTCAATTTGAAATTCGTTGAATGGAGACCACAATGCCGGACGGCGTCCGATTGCAGAACGCTATTCACTTCTCAAATCCAAAAACGATTTGCTCTCTTCGCTATTAAGTAAAAGTGGATCTCTCAGACTCACGATGTCTCTGCACTCTGTTACTTCATACTGGCAAAAGTGAGGTGAGAGATTTTTAAATCGAAATCATCTTCACAAATGACGCAAAACTTCATATTTTTGTATTAGTAGTAAAGCGAAAATTCCTTATTGTTATTCATATAAATAATAATATAAGATCACCAAGGATCTATTGCAGCAAAAGAAGTTTTTGAAGAGATAATTCTGCAAAATTGCATCTCCTACTCGTGGTTTAAGTATTGCGAATAAAATGTAGAAGAAAAAGTATTTACATGGTACTAACAATTCATTTATATATATATATGTTTTGATGTACACTACTAGTCCATATTTAGCGTGATCTAGTATCTAGATCGCTTATATAAAAAAAATAGGATACTTTTGATAACTTAAGAACAATTTGGCTATTTTTAATATCATGAAATTATCTTTAGTCCGCATCAAGAAATAAAAAAAAAAAATTAAAAAGACAATTTTGACTAAAACTGTTCTTTTTATAAAGATTATCCTCTACGTTTTTCTAACAATTTTAGGTTTTTAAAATATATCATGATTATAATATGAAAATATAAAACCGACTATTTATGGTCTATTTTTTAATTTTCTTCTTTTTCTTTTTTTTATTCTGAATATTTTATAATATTTATTGTTACAGTGATCTTTAATTCCGTGGTTACTTAATAACTTGTTTTTCGAAGTACTCTCAAAATAAATTACATGTGGGTTTAAGTTATTTGTAGAAAAGAAATAAACATCACTTAAGGCGAAGTCGACATCAGCCCACGCTACAGACGTCGCACTCCTCGCCAATACAAATTAAACGAAGTTAAAAAAAGAAGAAATACGTAACTTTTCAATTACGGAGAACTAAATGTAAGTAATGTACAAGTTTTTTATATTATTTAACATATTCAGACAGGTACATATCTAGTTATTATAAAGTTGCATTAATTTAAATATTATGTTATTCTACTTCTTTTATAATGTATATATAGACTTAAACGTTATGAAATCGTTTTACCTATAACCGTCACATATATTTGAAAATAATTTCAAATGTACTGGTAATTCCAATACACAACAATAATCAAACAGAATAATGTTTTTTGCAGTATTAATTATTTGTTTATTTATTTATACTTCGTTTCACAAATTAACGATACATAATTGTAAGAAAATATATACAACGAAGTGTAAAAGCACATGGCGATCTTACCGCCCGTAGTTATTTATATCAAATAACCAGTAAATTAATGATTTAATGAAACACACTACAAAATAAAACCTAAACACGTACATACTTTATAACATATATATCATTAATACTTCCGTTTTTGATCACAAAACCTATTTTTTTTAAATATTGGTAGAAATAGATAATTTAAGAATGAACATAACACAAAAGAAATTATAGCTGAAAGAACCAGATAAGTAAAATAAATATTATTTGCTTACTCTGTAATTACTTAAGTAATTTCGATACTTAATTACAGTGATTAAGGATTTGTCGGTCACCGATTAAGTATTTTTAGAAGCCTATTTCTTTTTCTAATGACATTTTACTTATCAAGCTCTACTTCGCAATCTCAAATCCAACTGTCTATTAAAAATATTCTTATTTAATACAAATAATACATTGTCGAAGTTATTTATAACATATATAAAAAAACATTCGTCGTAAGTCATGTATTGCGAAATAAAATAAATTCCTGTTAACACTGTAATACAAATCGCTGAACAATAAAATTGCTTTCCAACACACTTGAGCTTATCTTCAGACGTACGTTAAAGGGGATGTGTTGACTGACCGTGTTACCATAGTAACCGCCTTCAACCGGTTAAACCTTTTACAGGGAATTACAGGAATTTTAGGTCGATAACAAAATATATTACACATGTTCTATGGTCATTAAATCACGAATTAATAATAATATCAAAAGATATTTTCGTTACTTGATATTATGTTAAAAAAAGACTATAATATCAATTGAAAAGTAATAAGAAAAAATTTAGTGTCTGAAGTAGAAAAAACTGATTTTGACCTCAATAATTCATATTGAAACAAACATCAATAATGTATCCAGTAATTATTCATAAAGTATGATAATTTTATATTGGACTGTGCTAATGAGTTTTTAATAAGAAAACGTAATTTCTTTGTGTTGAATAAAAATACTTGTTAATAAATTTAACAAAGAAGAGAGTTCTGTTAATTTTTAACACTTATGTAAAATATTTTACTTTGTTAATAAAAAATATGGGGATATAAAAATCCGATGCAAAGGAGCTATTTGAATGACAAATAACTTGCAATTGTAAAACAAAAGCTTACAAATTAAACGTCAACAGCACGGAGTACAGACAGAACGGAGAACAGAGCGGTTTGTGGTAAAAAAAAAGAAAATTCGATTGAAGAGCTTTAATAAAAGAAGTAAAAAGAAATGTAAAGCATTTTAAAATTGCCTGTCAATACAATGTTAAAAAAAAACGTATTAGACAATAATAATAAACGAGTAAATGTATGAGACATTGAAAGAATAACAAAAGTATAGTAACTACAAATTATTTATGTATCACTTAGGATATAGGGCGAATATTAAATAAAAAATACTTTAATATACATGCTTATTTTCTATTTCATGGTTTTGTTACGAAATAGTTTTTTCTTTTATTACAATGAGCTATAAACAAAGACTGAAGATGACGAAGTATGCTCGCCGATGATAATATTTTTACTTTCATACAATTATACTTATCGAGAGAAGTAATTTAATAGGCGTTGTATAATTTTTTATATTTTTCTATTTAAAAATAGATATAGAATTAGATTAGAGCAATTTCCTCTTTCTTTGTTTAATCAGTAAGCGTTGACAGGGTTCCGTCGTCTGTTCTGACAGCGAAATAAAGATTAGTTAAAAACTCTTAAAGCGACGCCGAGAGTGAAGTGTTTTATAAAGCTCTTGATATTTCGAATTACCATCGTAATTGTTTTCAGGCACCTTCAAAAAATATTTTGAAATTAATTTATTAGTTAAACATACACTAAATATATAATTAATTGAACAAAATTTGTTAGTATTTTGTAATGTTGTACGTTTCTGTTTTAATATGTATACAGTGAGAAAAAAAAGGAAGGAAATACTGACAGCACACTCTTTTCTTTTTAGATCTTTTGTGAGGAAACATATAATACTATTTATAAAAAGATACAGACGTTATAATGAAACTGAAAGAAACATGACGAATCATTAGAAATAATTATCTAGGCTAAAACATTATCTTTTAAGTTCTCTTATTCCAAGAATTATCTTTATATTATTTCCAATAAAAAAACTTTTTATTTTCCTTACTTTACTTTGCTAAGTGTATTCATATCAAAATAGAGAGATAGAAAAAAATATTCTCGATGAATTGAAAACGTCATAAATTTTTTATCAACATATATTTATAGATAATCTGAATACTGGTGGTAGATCTAAGTTGTCGGATCGTCTAGGTAGGTACCATCACAGCTCCTTTTCTACCGCCAAATAGTAATGTTCAAACATTACTGTTTTGCGATTTAAAGGGTGCGGTATACTAGCGATATTACTGGGGTAACGAGACAACACTTTACGTCGGTACGAGCGTTATGTGGTGCTGTGTATCTTAATTTGCTCCATGTTATGGGCAAGCACATAACTAACCATCAGGTGAGCGCCTTGTATTGTATTGTCGCTAAGACTAACATAAAAAAACACTAATCATTATGAATTGATATATATGTATTTTGTGATGTGTATGTATTGACCATGATCTCGGTCTTGAGTGAAACGAGGAAATTTTTTCCTCGGCCAGTGTAACCCCTAGGGGGCGATGCGAAATGGCCAATCTCCGAAATAAATGTGGAATTGCCCAAAGGACAGCGGACATTCAGCTTTTAAGCGGGGGAAACCCTAAAAACGTTTGTTAGGACCATTTACTTTTCAATTATTCATTGTAACATGATCATTATTCTCTATTTCATTCATTTCATTCGTTCCTTTTTCATGTGTGTGATTTAACACATATTTATGGTAACACTGAAGTATAACATTTCTTTTGCGTGTGAATATGCTTTCAGATTGTTGTTGTGTACTTTATGTTAGTAACTAATCTAATTTTTTGTTGTACATAATGTAATCTTATATTTTACAATAAAGAATATACTTAAAAATTATTAACGTTAGTTTTAATTATAACCAGCAGGGCCTACAGGTCTAAATCTAAAACTTAGATATAGTATATATAATACAAAGATATATCTTTGTATATTAAAACTTAGGTTAAAGAAATTAAAAGAGGTGTTTTTATTTGCGAACAATTATTCAGTAGTTAGATATAAGAAACAGTGTACATAACTAGTTCATTTTTTTAGTTGATGAGCAAGTTGTTAACTTGATGGTAAGTTACACACTTGGTCAGAACAACGTGGTGTAGTTAAGATGGTATACAGCACCAGATTGCGCTCGTCGCCTTGAGACATAAAGTGTTGTCTCGTTACCCCAGTTATTTATTAGCTATAGGACCCTTCAAACTGGACCACAGTAATGTTTGCACAGTACTATTTGTCGGCTGCAATAGGAGCTGCGGAGGTATCTAAACGGTCCCCATCAATATCACCAGTAAAAATACTGTAGCCTAGTAATAGGACTATAATATTATACAGCTTATGAAATTTTAATGGTTTTCAGTTAAAACGATAAAATCTATTCGAGCAGTCGTTATTTCATGGAAAATATTTTTAATTTATTTAACAGAGATAAATTTGTAATTCAAACAATAATTTTTACTCCTCGACAGTTAAGAGTATAATAAATGAGATAAAAAAAAACATGCAACATTCATCCATGCTTGTAACTAACTGCAACATTAATTAGATTGAAAATAAGTTGCTATAAATTTTAGTTTAATATCATAACATAGAAATATATTCCTGAAATAAATCTCTGTGAAACTATTTCTATACGGAAACGTATATATTTTAAATTGAGATTTTTTTAAATAGTTAAAATCGAAATAGATTTTTATAAAACATATATTAATTTACATGCATCTATTTTTGGGATATAATAAAAAATACTAACCATCCGATTAAACGTTAATATTGTACTTTAACACAAAATATATTGTATAAATTTCCTACCATTTTAATGATATATATTTTTATATAGATTTTTGTGTTAAAAATACAATAGAAACTAAATAAAAACTCCATACAACAATTGCGATAAACGAGGACACATTCAACACAGTGGGTGCGTGATAAGGACAATTCGAAAAAAAAATGTGTTTCTAAAATGTGCACGAATTAACTTAACGTCTATCACGATAACTTAGTTTACTTTTGTAATACAAACTTCAATTGAAAAATATCGTTTGGAAAGTGAACTGATTTAAGTTCATAAGATGTACTAACGTTTCTTATAGTAACTACAGTTTAAAAAATAGAGATTTTTTGGATCGTTTTATATGTAAATGTTTTGGAAATCGAATAAAAATTTATATCTGTGTAGGGATCGTAATAGCCGCTTCAGTTGTAGAGCGTGCTTACTGGGAGGTGTGCCGTTGCGGGGAGCGGGCGGGGGCGGCGGGCGCGGCGCCTCCTCCCGCTGCACCCCCGCACCGCCCGGCGGACTCGCCACTGTAAAATTAACCAACACTTTAAATCACTGTATTACTACCGGTAATCAACCCACCAAACACTACTTAAATACCACTTTCTGCATAGCGGTAACATGTGAATATTACTAAGCTCCAAGTATCGAACAATTTTCACCTATTTATAGCCCCTGATTTTCTCCTTGTAATTACAATTCATTGTGTTCAATTTGATTCATAATAAAACAGGAATAAATGAACAAAGAAATAAAGAAAAATATTTTAATTAAAACTGTCTAAACATATACATAAATAACACTAAAAATAAAAAAAACGTTAAATAACTAATTTAAACAAACTCAGCAAAAATGCCCATGCGTATGCAAAGGTGTGAGATATTTACGTAATAACCTTAATAAATTTTATCAAAATCACAAATGAATTAGAAGGAATGATAAAGTTGGAGCTGTAAGTAATTTTAATACACATAAAATAGAATAGTTGATTACTCGTAAGTGTTTTAGCGAATAACAAAACGCGATTCCTCTGCTACTGACGTGAGATCAGCGAACAAAGGCGTCGTTTCCATCGATGAAGTGGCGCTGTATTTTCAAACATCCGGCGGCGGAGACAGACGGCCCGGGAAGTGCATCTCCGTTATTCACGAGGTTAACGTATGTCGGAAAGTAGAGCAGGCGTTGATCTAGAGCTTTCACAGCAGTTTCATTTAATAAGCGACGGCGGATGTTATTCCACAACCCCAATATAAGGAGCGAAAGCTTTTGCGCGCTATTCCTTTAATATTAATTTGGTATGTTTCTAATCTTTTATTGCGGCGGTTGGCAGCAACTGAATTTGTATAGCCGAAGATCGGGTTAAGTGGCGTTTCTTGGGAGAGTTCTATGTCCAGCAGTAGACTACTGCAAGCTGTTAATTGTTAACGATTTGATAAAGGTCGAAGAAAAGTGCTGGATGCAGACAACGCAGAACCCGGGGGAGTGCTATATCCATCAGTGGGGCGATAATAATGATGATGAAACTTATATTTTTTTAACGATTTAAAAGTTGGTATGCCTTCACAAAGAATGTTGTAATATAAAAAAACCTGTGAGTAAACAAATCAGTAAACGTACAAATTTTTGTATCAATCAATTCAATGATTTCGTATTTCGTTCTAAAAATACTTTTTGATTTTTTGGCAAAGTGGGCAAACGAACGAACAATTTACATGGTAGAAAGTGATCACTGACGCCTATGGATAGTCGCAAGACCCGAGGGATCGTGTGTATCGATTATGTTGTATCGGTTCGAAACTTTTGACAGCAACTGATTCCACAAAGGAATTGGGTTGGTACAAAGCTTAAAAGGCACAGTAGAACATGGCCATCCAGGTGGTGGATGGTCATTTAGGTGGTGGTTGGTTATCCAGGCGAAGAGTGTGCAACTTAATATTCTTTCGTGTACTGCAATGGTGGAAGGCAGCGGCTGGAAACATGACGAACAACTTCTCAGAGCAATTCATGTAATAGTTTATTTTGAAAGAAAGTTATGTGTATATATTAATGATCGATTCCAACACTAAATGTTATTCTTATTTAAACGACAATGTCCGTCCATCCGTCAACAATTTTCAATCTCGAGAAATACAAGGGGGTAGGAGCTGGTGCTGAAATTTGTCATACAGACCGATCTCGCTTAGATAAGATCAGAGCCGTTGGAATTTTGTTGGTATGTGGTCGGGTTCCCGAGTTGTGAGTAGTTTCAGAATATTGTATGGGCCACTTGTTTAACCAAATACTAAATAAAAATAGTTGAATTCCATCATTTCTTGAATTTCTCTATTAATAAGAGCTGGACGATAGATCAATCATTGTGTTTTTTTGCTTCGTAAACAAAAATGTTTATTTGTAGAAAATGTTATATCCAGTAGTTTATATGAGAACATTGTGCGGACGGCCTCCACAGCGGTGGTTCCGGTCGTCACAACTTATCCGTAAGCTTTAGACAGGGATATGTCGAAACTTGAAGAGAAATGAGCTTTTCGTATGCGGCGAGGGATATACCATGGCGGAGTTTAGATGAAACGAATAACCTATATAGAATATATGTTCAGATTTGTATGAAAAGGGCAATAATTTATAATGAGATTATTCTACACTTAAAATAAATAGTAAGCAATACTTTACGTGTATTTTTGTACATATAGCTTAAAGTATTACCGTATAGGCATTCTAATCTAAACAAAATTTATAATAGTTTTAATCAAAAACATGTATTGAATACAGTTAATATAGCTAATAAATAGATGTATGACGTTTTTAAAATTTTGAAAAATTTGTATGGGAAAAACTTTAAAGTACTCTTACCTAGAAAGACCATTAAAATTTTATGACTACGAGAGTTTCAACGTTTAAAACACTATGCTCTCTAAATCTCCACCTTTTCATTGTTTTTTTCATCATAAAGGAAGCGTTCAAAATTTGTCCTGTCATTAAAAAGCTTTTGCATCCGAAGCCGAAAGATAACGGAGTTCACGAGTAAAATTTCGCTTTTAATTAAAACTTTATTCAAATCTCACAATTTCGTGAGTCCATAGCGGCGGTGGGTGTGGTAGATAAAGAGTTATTCTTTCAGCAAGAATTGTGAAAATGTTACTCTCCGTTGACATTTTTTATGAATTTTCTTTATAGTTTGTTATTGTCATACATAATTAAAATACAATACTAACAATTAATTAGAACCTGAAAAGCATTACGGTTTATCTAGGCAGTACAGTAATGATTATATTTTAATTACTATCACGTCCGGGTTGGTTTTCAGTAGGGTAACTAAGGCTTTAACCACCCTCGGTGTAGTCCAGAAGATATATACATATAGTTATATCTTGGATTTCTAGAGGTAGGTTATTTATAAAATTGGCAAAAAAATATTCCTAGTACTATAAACATTGATGTATTTTGGAGCAACAAACTTTTTGTTTGCATCGAGCTACTTGAGCTTTCATGAGCTTTTGTACTCTGTAAACGTTCTAAACAATCACAATCATTTATTAACAATTATTTAATATAAAACAAAGAGCCAAACGAGCGGGATCATTAACTAAATATAAGTGATATTATATAGCACCACGTGATGACTTGGGATAATTAGTTTTGTTACCACACTATCGTGTAACGGTTAAAGTTAGAACTGCATCAGAATTGTTATGTTGTTAGTAGATTGCAACTAAATACATTTATAAAATTAACCCTGGTTAAGACAATGGATATAGCAGTTCATCTCGTTAGCTACCTAGACTTAGCTAAAGCAATTAAACTTTATGCTTGATGTTTTTAAACTACAATACCCTAATGTGGAGATTCGATTATACATGCGCTTTCGGGATTGCAACGAGTTTACTACGCGAATAAAGCGATAAAATGGACCTTACTTTTTACTTGCTGGTAGCCTTTATTTCTGTTCAGAATAATGTAGCAATATTTATGATATTTTAATAGGAAATAATAACGCCATAAAGACAAAAGTTTTACAACTGCAACATTATTAAATAGGTTCTACTAAAAGTTACCAAACCTATCGATCTCAATATATACTTGAATGTAGTTGACAATTTGTCTCAAGATAGTGATTAATGTTTAACTAGTAAATTATACCTCACATAGGAATGTCTACCGGAACAAAGCGATGCTTTAATGACGAAAAATTTACTACAATTATGACAGGCTACCTTGTTCTTATATACCCTACTGACTCATATGAATCATGAATCATTGCAGGTAATTTTCATCAAATCTTATGTGAATATTTATATAAATTAAATTATACCTTTATTAATAACTATATTATTTAAGTAAAACTTAATAATTTAATGTAAAATGCTTCATTATTCATGCTTGAATATTTATATTTGACACTTATTTATAGAGGGGATAAAATAATATACTAGCTAGTTTGTGGTAATTATTCAAGGTACAATACAATTCCACTTCAAAACCGTGGTCCACAGATAAAATAACAATTGCAGCTAATGATAAATTAATAATGCAACGTTTATAAACTTAATTAAACTTTAACTTACGAGGTCAATATAAATGTTTTATATTTTAAACTTATTCTGCGTACCTCTATGAAACCGCTACTAAGTTTGTATTATAATTTAAATCTAAAATATGTTATATAAAAATGATTTTTTTTCCGACAAGGAAAAAAGACGAGTAAAACATTCACCTGATGGTAAGTGATCAGCTGGCCCATAGAACACATAACAAAGTGGTGTTAGTTAAGTTGGTATACATAGCACTACATCGCGCTCGTCACTTTAAGACATAAGGCAGTAAGTATTGTTACCCTGAGGTAAATTACTGGTAATTTCACTAGCTACAATATCACTCAAACAGGATTATAGTAATGTTTGCACAGTACTGTACTGTTGGAGCAGAAGCTGCGGTGGTGCCTGGACGGCCCCTGGGAATAGAGACCTACCACCAGTGAATATTAAAGAGAATCTTGAGTCAAATTAACAAAAATAACTTCTTTACTTCTCATAAAAACTTAAAAAAAAGCTTTCCGTTCCCCGGTACAACTCCGTGACTTGGAAATATTTAAAGAGAGGGATCCCCCGTACAAGGCGGAGCGGAACACGCAAAGACGTTTAAAAATAAATTAATGAGCCCCGGGAACTTTTTGCGGCCGTGGAAAGGTAGTTAATTAAATTTCGCAACTTCCTAAGTCTTAGCTCAGATATTATACAAGATTTGGGTAAGGACGCCGCTTCCAGAGAAATTATAATCATCTTTATTAATTGACATCAACGTTTAACTAACGTTAGGTCTCTACTCAGTGCTCCTGCTCGGTGAACTCGATCCTTATAACTATATAACAATTAAGTATTAGTAATGAATTTTTGATGATGAATAAGATGTTATGTATATGACTATTATAATATATAACACCGTGCATAACTTGTAAATTATATAAATATTACGTACGACGAAATAATTACTAATGGTCTCTACTGTACTTACTGGTTGTAGATCCCTTTTGCCAGAGACCTAAGTAGGTATCACCGTAGCTCTTATTTCTACCGCTTAATAGTAACATGCAAACAGTACTGCTTTTCGCTTTGAGGGATGCTGTATGCTAGTAAAATTACTAGGGTAACGAGATTTAACACTGCTATGTGGTGCAGTGTATAATTAACTAGCTTCACTTAGTTATAGGCAAGTGTATGATCTGATAGTTTGTGATCAGGTAAATTTGTTGATGGGGTTTAGTAAGTTAAAAATAATATTGGTACATATAAAATTGATTGATTATAGAAGATCAGGTCAAATGGCTTGCCTTGGGAGAGTCAGTGTAAAGCCTATGTCCAGGTGTAGACTGCTGCAGGCTGTTGATGATGATGATATAAAATTGATAGACTAATTAAGCAGTGTATAACCGACAACCTGGTAAACTTTACATTTTCGCAAATAACAAATTCATTGTCTTTTGATTCTTAAATGAAATCGTGTTTCTTTTACTAAAACTCATAATTGTACCGAAGGTTCCTAATTTAGAAAAAAATCATTAAAAACTTGTGACTTTTTAGTGTCATTTTTAATTACTTAATCAATCAGAGAGCATCTGCGATTAAGTAGATAATTACATGTCACAAAAATACAAAGTAATATCTATAAGCATTTCTTTGATTACAGAAGTTTATATTAAAATTGCGAATAATACTTTGTTTATTAACTACCTCTGTTACAACTTCCGGATATAAAGGTACTATATCTAGAATATTTAGTAGATGAAGAATATATACTTTTTTCTATACTAAGAACTCATACACAT
>DWLS01004876.1:0-13376 GCA_018246255.1 Pachliopta kotzebuea | reverse complement strand
TATATATATATATATATATTTCACCTCGCGGAGTCCGGATCCTCAAACTCAGGGTCCGACGAAGCTTTTGCGACCATAATAGTGGCCGAAAGCATCGACATCATCCGAAAAAAAAAGTGAACAAATTATGGGGAAAGAATATAGAAAAGAAAGGAAGTATACGAATTGAATGCATCAAAAAGACAACCACAACACGAAGGAGAAGAAATAAGAAAGGAAAAAGCTACACATTCTTATTATTGATCAGAAATAATATGATAAGTAGATAGAACAATATAATTATGCCAAGATTAGACATTTACCTAATAATAAGTGATAGTTTTTTATAGTAATATAAAATAGATTTTAACCATCTTTTAATCTACTGCATGATAATGATGATGATGAAACAATAAAAATATTAAATAAATAATAAATAAAATTATTTTTATTTCGTACAACTGTTTGCTATATAATGGTTTAAAAATTTAAACTTAATAAGTTACTAACAAATGAAAATAAAATGTTCAAAAAAAGTGTTCATTATACCAGCAGTAGACCTCCATCGGTTGAAATGATGATGATGATGATGATACCGTATTCTGGTTTCCATTCACCAATCTACATCATTTACAATTTACGAACTTGAACTTTACCATAATTGAATACTTCATACAGAATTATTGTTAAAGTATCAAGTAACAAGGTTTGAAATAAATTTCCATGTAATTTTTTATTTTATTTACTACCTTTTCGAAACGATCAAGGTGATCACCTGATATCAAGTGATTCGCTTGCCCATAACATACCGCTGGTTAATATGGTAATATCACCACATTGCGCTCGTCACATTGACGCGAAAGGTGCAAGTTTCAATACCCCAGTAAATTCACTAGCATATAGTTAGCTCCCTTCAAACTGGAACACAGTAATGTTGAGCTGTGATACCTACCTAGTAGTAATCGGTTTAAGACGTTAGATGTTAAGTCTCGTTATCTCAGTATTCACTTAAAACTATAGACACTTTTTGAAAGTGAAAATTTAATAGGATTTCTACGTACTAGAACTGTCTTTGACTTCAATGTTGATGTACTTTGAAATATTTTAGATTTACTGGAATCATCCGGTCAATTTTTGTTATTATATAAATAATAATAAAAAATCTATTAATATTTCAATTATTTTATTAATAATATTAACATTTTCAATCATTAATTAAGTTTCTTATTAGTGGGAACGTAAACTATGACATCTATCAGCTATCTATTGTTGATAAGGTTTTAGTTAAGATTAATTGTATTAATAAGGTTTTATAGGAAATTATTATTATTTTATTATATTTATAAATACAAAAAAAAACTGTTTTTTTATATAAATGTTACTGTATTTATAAATTTGTAATTTTGAACTGAATTTTGTTTAAAATATACTTATAAAGTTTACTGAAGTATTGCAAAGAGTATTCAGTTCATTAAAACTATTGTTTTATATAAAAAAAAGTTAGAATTAACAATAAATATAAATTGAAATCTATTAATTAAGGATGTCGGGTGTTTTGTTACTGCAGTAACAAAGAGCCGGCGTAGTATTGTAAAATGTATTAAACATTGATTAGCTGCTACCACTTTAAGCAATTGTTCTATAATAAATCAAAATGAGGAATGGTTTCCTTCACAAAGTGCTGTTTCAATTAATCATTCATTTGTAATAAACGTTCGCTATAAACAAGTTGATGAGAACTGGATGATGATAGAAATTACTCGGAATTACCAGTAATTAAAAAAAAGTCTAGTCTAATATTGAAATGAGGTGATGATGATAACAATAACATTTATATAGACGGCTCATATTGATTATAAAAAAAGCTATAATTGAAATATAATATTACCCAAACAATACTTCTCAAGTATCGGTAGAGCAGTAATATTACTGTCTGTAAGTCCATCAAAACTGGAACACAATAATATTTAGAAACGTTTGATGACAGAAATAAAAACTACGGTCGTTATAATCCAGACGTTCTACCATCAAGAAGTTCTACCGGTTGAAGTACTAATTAAAAAACTAAAACACTAACTAGGAGACCTGAATTAGGTTATTTAAAAGCTTTTGTTTATAATAGATAAATCTAGAATTCTTAATAATTATTATATGACTTCATAATAAAAATATTTAGGTTTTGATATATAGATAATACGAGATAGGATCAAACCAAACAGTATTATGTTGATCAAATACAACCTTATTTGATACTGATACTATCTAATAAATGTTCATCATCATCATTAATCTGATTTATAGATATAAATATAAAACTTCTGTATGTTTATATATAGATAAACTCTTTACTGCTCACCTTATGGTACAGTAACTTAACTAAACTTATAATTTAAATATGGGCAACAGCCTTAGCGCTATTAGGGTTCTAACTTTTCTAAGCAAACATACTAACAAGTAAATTAAAAAATAGACAATTAAGAGCAAGAATTGTTTAAGTTATATATAAATTAAAATATAAACATTTATTATTACAGTTATATATAGTTAACGTTGTTTGTATTAAATATATGAAATAGGTATTTATATAAGACTAATTTCATGTCTAAACAAGTTATTGATACATCGACACTAAATCATTTAAGTATCGAAGTGAACCCAATTTGGTGGTTTAAACTCTTTCTCTTTTTTTGTTCGATAAACCGACGGAGAAGTCGATCAACTATGCAAGTGGTAGACCTGTCGATAACAGGTTGGTGAAAATGGTATATAGCACCACTGGTGGTAAGTCTCTGTTGCTACAGACCGTCTAGGTAGGTACCACCGCAGCTCCTATTTCTACCACCAAATAGTAATGTGTAGACATTACTGTGTTGTACTTTGGTGGGTGTTGTACCCTTCGAACTGAAATACAGTAATGTCTATACACTACTACTTAGTGACAGAAATAATAGCTGCGGTGGTACCTATCTATACAGTCCATAGCAACAGCGACCTACCACCGTAAGGTTAAAAGTGGTTAAAATATTACTGACTCACACTTCATACTTCTCATTCTTAAAGATTAAGAACACAGCTCAGATGTTACGGAGTCAGATTAACATATGAATATGGTAGATAGCCTGGTAGCCTAAAAACCATTGAACCAAATTCCAAGGCAGGTAGCTTTCAAATCAAACTTAGCAACCTAGAGTTAGTCTGTAAGGAACTTATTTTGCATTCCCTCTTTGTGGTTTGGGTAAGGGTCCTTGTTTGCTTTTCATTGTATTCTCGTTTTATCATTTTACTCTTTTCTTTTCTCTAGCTTACCTCTTCTTCCATTCTACATTTTCTATTTGTCACTTTTTTCTACACATTCATATCTCTTTACTCTTTTTTCTGACATCGTCTTATTTCGTTACTTTTGAATTTGCATTCCCCCTTCTTGGTTTGGGTAAAGGTCTGTCTTTGCTATTACTTTACTGTTCTTTTATCTTTTACTCTTTCCTTTCCCTGTTTACTTCCTCTTGCATTCTGCATTATATCTTTCATTCTTTCATCTTCTACGTTTTTTCTTCACATTTTGCTAGTTAATAATTTTTGTGTACGAATGTTGTATTTACCTGTTATTGCTTTGTTACATTATGATTTTTTTATATCTTGTAAATTTTTCTTGTTATAGTATTAATGTAAACAGGCGTTGGTAAATCAAATAAATTAAAAAAAAAATTCCTTTGCTGTATCTTTTATTCTTTCAGGCTCCGTCTCTGAGATTAGAAGTACGTCGTATTACATTTATTCTCCATTATTACATTTTATTTTTCCTTTCTTATATTTATGTTTGTCCTTATACCTTTTTAGATTATTACATTTTACTTACAGGAAGCTTTAACATTGTCTGTTGCGAAGATAAAGAATAACGTGTATTATGTGAATGTAGGTCAGGTTTTACGTGAGATGGGCTCGTGATGGAGACGGAGTATGTGAAGAGTTGCAACGGGTGCAACTGGATGCAGGAAGCCAGCAATATTCGGCAGCGGGCCGCAGCTTAAAATGCGGAAGACGAGCACCGCATTGGATTCGAACAAAGCGACCTATTGAAAACCCGCGGTTCGTGTACGTGAAAGGAATGTTACTGTGTTACAGTAATGTATTACCTTTTGATATGAACGCAGTAATGATTGCTAGTCTATGCTATTTATTCGATTATGGTAGGTATACATATAACATGCTGGTTAAGATGATGATGATGACACACTACACCGCAATGAATTCATCGCTTGGAAACATTACTTATGGTCTCGTTACCGCAGTAATTTCATCAACATACAGCACTCTTCAAACCGGGACACAGTAACGGTTAAACATTACAAGGTAGCAGTAGAAATAGGAGCTGCGGTGGTACCTACTGTTACTTACTATATAGTAGAGTGATTAGTGGAAACACTAAAGTAACTATATAACCTTTTTAAGGCGATTTAAACCATGCGGTTGTGTAAACATAATGTTATGTTGATATTCAAAAACGAATTTTAAAAAAATTGCGGTGGTTAAGATGGTATACACAACACCAAATTACGCTCATCGCTTTTAGATGTTAGTTATTTTCTCGTTAACCCAGTAATTTCATTATCATACATCAGTAAACATAGTAATGTTTGTACATTACTATTTGGCAGTAGGAATAAGAGCTGCTGTGGTTCCTAGACGGTATGTAGTAACAGAGACCTATCACTAGTTTTTTTCTGTACTTCTATTCACAATTTAATTTTCGTATACTATATATTATATATAGACTATATATATGTTACCTATTTTTAACAGTAAACGTCGGTCTATAGCGACAGAGAACTACCGCAAATTATTTCTGGTTTTAATTTATTTTTTAACATTAGTGTAGTATAGTTTATAATCAGATATTAGTGAAAATACTAGAGTAACGAGACTTAACATTTTGAAACTACTAATACAGTGTTGTGTAAACATAATTATATATACCTCTATATATGTATGTATTTGCTAACAAATTAATGTCCTGGTGATATCCAAAATCAAAATTAAAAAAATTTATGTATATGTAAAATATACATGTAATTTACTACTTAAGTACAGTTAACTTAATATAATTAACTTATTAACGGTTAGTCAAAGTTAACTCCTGCGGTCAGTAGATAAGTTTAATGTACAATTAAAAACATTTTTAACGTCACCTTCCTGTTGTTATGGAATAACACTGTTACGTGGTTAACAATTAACTATTTATAGTATTGTTTGTAATATACTGTATCATCATCATCATCAGCCTTTTTAATCAACGTCTATAAGTCTTGGCTGATCTCTTCCACTAAAGCAGTTCCACTGCATTATAACATAACTATATTATGAAGTAGTTTAATAGGAATGATTTTAACTTAAATTTCTTTGTTGATTATTAAAACGTACTCCTTTTTTTAACAAGGATAAAAACTGTACAGGAAAATAAATTCAGTTCGGTGACCATTATCGCCATGGGATATAATATATATAAAGTTATGAGGTCACCTGTGACGTTTACATGTTTTTAAACTTCTTCCCAAGGTTAGTATGGGTGAAGGTCTGCGTGTGTTATAAACAATCTTATTAAAGTTTTTACATTTATCGATTACCAGTAAGCTAAGTAACGGAAAGAAGATTAATGTAGGTTGCATCGCCTCTTTAATGACTGACGACGAGAGTCGCAGCACCTTTATTAAGTTTGCGAAAGAGATAGTAGAGAAGGTTAGAAAAATTAACAAGACCATAAATGAATAGGAACAGAAATTAGAGACAGCAACATAAATAAAATATTGGAAAATGTAAGAGCAGGAAAATTTGGAAGAATATAACAAAGTAGAGATGTAAAATTTAATAAGCTAAATAATGTAAGTAATAGAGATAAGGAAAAATAATATGTAAAAGAGGAATGTAAAATAAGATAAGATTAGAAAAGGCAAAAATATTTTTTGGATTGTTTATTCTTTTACTTCTCTTCTATGTATATTTATATTTATGTATCTTAGTTTAAATACATACATATTCGTACTGTATAGAATATATAGAATTGTTATGTAGTTTATTTGTATAACCATGTTTGTATTTACAACATTATTAATTTTAATAATTTTTTTTGACACCAATTTGTATTTTTTTTTCTTCTCTTCTATGAAAGGTTGACTGGAAGAGAATGCCTTGTGGCATTATATCCGCCTTTTTGATTCCTGTATCTCTTGTACATAACGTTTTTCCTTTTGTTTTTATTATACAAATAAAGTGTAAATAAGTATAAAATATGTAATGTAAAAATGAGGCGATTTTTGTCGTGAAAGGCGATGCCTGAGAGAGGAAAGGGAAAAAGAAATTAAAAATTTAGAGTGAAAGGAGAGTAGGGAAAGATAGATAAAGAAAGTAGTATAAAAAAAGCAAAAGCAAAACCTTTACCCAAAAGACGAAGAGGAACGATGTATTAAAAAAAAGATGGTAAAAAAGTATATAGCCTGTCTGATGGTAAGCAGTTACCGTAGTCTATAGACAGCTGCAGTACTAAAGGCATTACTACCGTGTTGCCTTATATATGATGTTGTTAAATATCGCTGCTTCGTCTGGTGATATTAATAATTATTTAATTTTATACAGGTTGTATTTTTTATACCAGTAAGGTGGTAAACAAGCATACTGCCTGATAGTAAACAGTTACCGTAACCTTTAGACGGCTGCAATACTAAAGGCACTACTGGTTCGCTGCCGACTCTGGTAGAAACCTTGCTATGCTTTTGCTTTGTTTAAATTTTATTTTCAGTAGCTGATTTTTTATTTTTAAAAAATCTACACAATTAAAAAGAAAACTAATATAAAATAAAAAAATAATAGTTTTTTAATTAGTTAATAAGAATATTTATACTAATAAATTATAGTTTATTGATGCTTGTTTATAGTAAATCGTGATAACTTATTGGTTTGAACGTCGGCCTTTCACTCCGTAAGTACTTTATTCAAATCCGGCCTGCACTAATGAATTCTTCAATTCACATGCAGTATGAAACCCTTACACCCCAGTCTCGTTACCGCAGTAATTTCACTAGCATACAGCACTCTTCGAACTGTTTGCCGGCTCCAACAGGAGCTGCGTATGGTCTCCGGCAAGTAGTTTCGCATTTAATATCGTAGTAATAAAATTTCGTAGGTTACAAAGGTATAATAGGTAACAAAGGAGTGGGAGAAAGGCTTCTGAGGGTGAGGTAGAACCGCAAACTTTCCGCTAATTGAAGGTAAAGTAATTATTTTAAATAAACATCAGCCCCTATTAGGGTACAAGCCGGACCCATTGCGGTAATTTCTTAGTTTACCTTACGTAATGGGTAGTTGTGTATTGTTTCTATATTCTATCAAGTAAACGAACTTTACTATGTAATAGGTTATTTCTTACTACACTTTTTCCTGTAATATATCACACGTTTATGTAGTAATCAATTATGGTAGGAGTACTAGTAGTATTTATTAATGGTATTTTTCTTCTACCGGATATTGCCTAGAATCGCAACTGTCAATATTGCGATATATCTATATAGGATCTATATCGGTATATAGATTTAAGGCAACTTCCGGTTGTTCGGCTGGAACCGGAAGTACATAAAAAAATGTTTTTTGACGGGCAACACTTTTACTTCATTAAAGATATCAAAATATGTATCATTGAGGTACATCTGGTCCCACTTCCGGTTGGACAGTTATACCGGAAGTATATATAAATAGTAACTTTTATACGAGGAATATATTTGTATAGGAATAATGACAAAAATATGCATAGTTATAGCACTTAGTGACTTTTATCACCACTTCCGGTTGGCTGTCCTGAACCGGATATGGCTGAGAATTATCTCCGTGCCCACTTCAATATTAATGCCAAATTTCATTTTGGTCGGCCTCACCGTTTGGCCAAGTCGCGACCACATAAAAATTCATACACACACACTTGACTAAATCATAGTCAATACAAAATTGATAATATTTAACAACAGTAACCTCTTTGCTCTTAAAACCTTTGTATAAAGGTAGTAGATATTAAATCGGTACGTTTAAGAGTGCAGCATGTAGAGACCCTGGAGGAGGCGGAGTCAGACCGCAGCTATTAACTAAATGGGTGTTTTGTATCCCTTACTCTGAAAACATTACACAACTGGGACCCAGTAATGTTGCAAGTTTATGTAACTTTATGAAAAGCGAGTTAAACTGACGCTGGCCTTTGCCCAACAATCGATTAGTACAAAAATTTTTCTAAATTAAAAACAAACAAATGCTATTTACATACATATTCATATAAATTTTATATTATGATCCATATATTATTATGTATAGATTAAACATTGAGATACACTTGAAAGTAAGTGATTGTATCAATGTTTCCGAACCTTCTTGATCCATGTCTCACTTTTGACTTGGTAATTTTTTTTCAAAAATTAATATTTTTTTTAAATATATGTTGCCATTAAATTTAAGCTCATTGTAGGGTCCATGCCCACAGGAAAACACTGGCTTAGATCACTTGAATGATAATAGTTACTTAACAAGTTTATACCACGAGATAAGCTATAAAGCTCCTCATCTCAAAAGCATCACGTTACTCTTTTTTTTTTTAATAAAGTATTCACCTGATAATAAGTGATACGTTTACTCATAACACGACGGTAGTTAAGATGGTATATACTGCACCACATTGCGCTCATCACTTTGATATATAAGGTTATATTGTTACCCCAGTAACTTAACTAGCATACTATTAAACATTTATTTTCTTTATAAATTTTATTTTTATTAATCTATTAATAATTAATATATAACTTAAGTTGAAAAAATCTGATAAGTAAGACTTGAGTTTTATGCATTGTATATGTTTGATTCTATTCATTCGAGTAGTTTACTAAAAGCTTAAATGAAAACATTTATAAGCTCATTTCAAATTTTCAAAAAAAAAACTTTTTTTATAATCATACTAATGTCTTTACTTTCCTGGCGTGCGTCCGTGCAGAATGGGATGTCGCTAAGTTAATTTAATGGCACACATTTACTATACATATATATATGTATTGGTTTATCTTTATAACTAAATGATTAGAAGTATTGCATTGTTTTGATATATACAGTTTTTATTCTATAAACCGACTAAATGTCCAAAGAGATCACTTGATAGTAAGTGATGCGCTTGCCCATAACATGAAGCTGATTAAGATAGTATACACACCATCACATTCGTCGCTTTGAAATATAAAATATTGTCTCATTACCATCGTAATTTCACTAGTATACAGCACATTTTAAATTCCAACACAATAATGTTTACATATTACTGTATAGCAGTAATAAGCTACGATTTTACCTTCACAGTATATTATATTGCAAAAAGAACTATCACCAGTTGTTTTCAGTACTTCTATTCTCAATTAAATTTTTGTATATAATGTATTATATATGCACTCTACAAGAAACCTATAATATGATGATGATACTATACATAAGTTAAAGTTAACGATAATAATATTAGTTATAAGAGACAGTATAGTAAGAAATGATGAAGGATATACTTATTTTGAATCACCAAGAACATGTTACATGGAGTTCTTGTAAACTCCTCGGGAGTATAAAGTATGGAGAGCCTCATTAAAAAGCTCTCTGAAACCACTGCAAGGTATACTTTATAATCCCCCATAGAGCGTCTAATGAAGTAATTCCCAAAGTGGTCTATATCGACCCACAGGGGTCTATGACAACCTGCAAGGGGTCTACGTCAGCGAAAAAATATTTGGGGGTCCACGATAGTGGATCTCAACACATCCTTCTCACTAAAAATATTGATTTATCGCTTATGTTATTTTATTTATAGTTTATTTAATGTTACGTATATTTTACATAACAGATACAAAATTTAATTTTGAGTAGTTTTAATTTATTCAACTAATAAATGTATAAATTAACATGTGTTATTTACTTTAAGTTTTTAACACTAAACTTCAATACGGTTAGAAATTTACTGAAAATCAATATCAGGTAAGTAGGGGGTCTACACAACACGGAAAAACATGCCAAGGGGTCTACGATACATAAAAAGTTTGGGGAACTCTATTCTAATGTCACTAAACCCTCAAGCACAGTGCGAAATAAAAAGCTTCACTATCGCGTGTAATGAAACACTTCCGTTCCTATCGGTATTATAAACACTTCCTGTGACGTCACAATGCGATTTATCATTTAACAGTCAAAATAAGGTTCTACTCACGCAGCGATGCTTTTAGACAGCGGCCAGCGTTCCATAGATGCCTGGTACTTCATGTTCTCTATCTGCTTTTTCAGTGCCTCCTTGTCCATGGCTGCGAGAATACTGGCGTCCATCGCGCAGAATCTGCCGTATAAAACGCACACACACAAACCGGCGATGTGCACAGACTCAGTTGCTTGTGTGAGTAGCAAGTACAGACTGCAAAAAAAAAAACATCAAACAGAAATAAATATTATAAGGCGAGTGATGCATCTGAATAGTCTCATTACTCTAATATTTCCGCTCATTATAAACTATACCACAGTAATTACAAATCAGCGATAATACAAAACTACATTTATTAACAGATAGAAGAATCGTTCGGTTTTTATCACCGTTATATCAGCATTCATACAAATAAACGCAATATCGCACGTTTTAAGTTAACTTACGAAACAATTTTATTAAGATTGACAAAAATAACAAATACACATTACAATTATACTAGAAACTAGAATAAAAACAAAATAATAGGAATTTTGACAATAATTTCGTAGGTGCTATAAAGCACGGTTGTGCAACATATAAAACAACCCAAATAGTATTAGAAGAGTACTATTTAAAGGAAACAAGTGGCCCATACAAAATTCTGAAACTTTGGTCACCCACAACTCGACAACCCGACCACATACCAACAAAATACCAACTGCTCTGATCTCATCTAAGCGAGATCTGCCTGTATGACAAATGTTCAGCACCAGATCCTACACCTTGTAGTTTTCGAGATTGAAAATTGTTGACGAACAGACAGACGGACATTGTCGTTTAAATAAGGATTAATTGGCGGTAGGTTTTTGCTACAGATCGTCTAGGTAGATATCACAAAAAAAGGTAAATAGTACACTACGGTGGCAAACAAAGATACATCCTGCTTGATAGTAACCAACACTAACACGTTGCCGTCCTGAATGTAATGTTCAAACATTACTGTGTTCCAGTTTTAAGTGTGCTGTATGCTAGTGAAATTACTGAGGTAAAAATACTTAACAAGCAATATTTCAAGGTGAGAAGCTCAATTTTGCTGTCTATAATGTAATAACCAGCGCCAAGTTGTTATGAGCCGTCGTATAACTTGCCATCAGGTGAACACGGAAAAAAGAACGGTGATAAGCTTGTTCATAACATAATGCTGGTTAAGATGATATACACAACACCGCATTGAACTCAACAACTAATTTTTGAATGCGACAAGTCTTGTTATTTTTTTTTAACCGAAAAAAGACCTACTATTAGTATACACATAAAAAGGAACAGATAATATATTTTAACGATTGTTCTATAACAGGTACATTTTAACTTAAACGAGTATTTTAGAGTTGTAAGAGATCGCACATGATAACCTATAGGACCCAAGCTAACTTCACCTGCTCGTGATACACCCTGCTAATCAACAAACGAGGCTCTTACTCCGCACCAACTTCCATTGGGTCAGCAGAAGATAGCCCAAATCCATCATTCATCATCAACAGCCTGCGGCAGTCCTCTACTGGACACAGGCATTTCCCAAGGAACGCCACTTAGCCCGATCTTCGGCTATAAGCATCCAATTGCTACCAGCCACTATTGGAAGAGGCATTGTCCAGCACTGAATGTTTAACGGCTGATGTTGAAGCCGTGATAGTCTAATGGTTTGAACGTCTGCCTTCTACTCCAAATGTACCAGGTTCAAATCCGGCCTGCACTAATGAATTTTCAATTAATATTAGTGTAACAAACAGGCAGGACAGGTGGTCAGGCGGAGTGACTAGGCTAGACAAAATTCGAAACGAATACGTCCGAGGTAGTTACAAAGTCATTACAATTCAGGAAAAGCTCACCAAAACACGGGAGACAGAGAGCATGTGGTTCACAGGACACTAGCAATCCCAGAAAAGAAGAGAGGAAGAGGGCGGCCCCCCTTGATCTGGTGGACTATTATGGTCAATATAGTTAAGAAGTCCCAATTGCCTGACCCGACAACCCAGGAGAGATTGTCCAGGCGCAAAAAGATAAAGAGAACCGACCCAACTTAATGTGGGAAGAGGCAGAGAAGAAGAATATTAGTATAACAAATCTTATTACGTTTTAAAGTATAAATCAAATCGCGTGGCTATAAAAGAATTATGATGATGATGATGATGAATTTTTTATTGCTAATATATGTGGCCGTTATAAATTGTTTTGTTGACCATACGAATAATCCATCTCGCTCATACAACAAGGGAGTGTCCGTGTGTGCGATGCGCGCGCATGGTGTTACAGTTTCTATGACAACCCCTCCACTCACACTAGGCTCCTTGTGCGCAAATTTAGTTAACGAACACATCACTGCTAATTTATACTTTATATTTATATTCATAAGATCCATTTTCGTATAAACATTCAAGTGTAAAACTAATGAATTAAGCGTAATGCCCGGTAGCCGGCCGTGTTTCGTATACCATTATTCTTCGTCTGTTGTACGGCAACACAGTAGCAGCACGGCATATGTATACAACAATCATACAAATTTAAATCTTATCTTATAGCAATAAGGTGTATTATTGTTTGAATTTATATGTAAAGTAAAACAAACTTTAGCGCCCCGTCTTAATGTGTGTAAGGTCTAATTAACGTATGTACGTACTTCGCAATGAATGCCCGATCATTGCATTGTATACTTAATGGTTTACCGAACATTCCTCGGTCGGCCGATTTACCAGTTACCGGTAATATCTCAGAGTCCGCTTTGATTAAATTCACGGCGTGTTTTATGATAACGATTACACTGCACGCCGTTTGCTTAAACAGGGGAATGTGTCTGTGTACGTTTTTCATTATGCTTTTTAATAATATCTCCCAAGGTCTTAAACGCGGCTATTGTCTGCTGTTTGCTTCTTTAGATATTAAATTATTATTCTTTAGATTTGTTTTAATATAACACTGTCTTTTTTTGGGTTCCGCAACGAGTCTGTTGTACCTTTAATACTGCAGCCGTACTTACCATCAAGCTAGATGTATTTGCTAACTTAGTGGTATAAAAAACAGTAATTTATTATCAAATAACTTCAAATAAAGTCTAGACTTATCTGTTTGGTCTCCCCGAAACG
Source organism: Pachliopta kotzebuea (assembly GCA_018246255.1). NCBI lineage: Eukaryota > Metazoa > Arthropoda > Insecta > Lepidoptera > Papilionidae > Pachliopta > Pachliopta kotzebuea. The sequence goes on along the minus strand of DWLS01004876.1, from coordinate 29 downwards.
ATCGACTCACCCGTCGCGGCCGTCGGGGC
>DWLS01004875.1:0-13376 GCA_018246255.1 Pachliopta kotzebuea | reverse complement strand
GAAATTTGTCATACAGACAGATCTCGCTTAGATGAGATCAGAGCCGTTGGAATTTTGTTGGTATGTGGTCGGGTTCCAGAATTGTGGGTGCACAAAGTTTCAGAATGTTGTATGAGCCACTTGTATAAAAAATCTTACCACTCATTGATGATTCGGTCATTTTAGTCTATAAATTTGTTCGAGAGAACTTTACTATTGCTGTAACAGTAAAGTGAAAATACAAATGTTAATAAAACTATAAAAACGGCCCGACCGGACCCCAGGACATGATGGCCCAAGCGGAGCTGTAATTGATACACGCAAATAGGCGCAATACCGAATCCTTTGTTGTGGGGGACACGAATTATGGGCCAATTGTTTCGCGGAACACAATTCGGACCACCAACCTCGCTTATATGCGGAATAGGAAAATGTTTCGTTCATAAAGCTCGTACTTTTGTTGTTGGCGGTATACACAACACCACATTACGCTGTTACCTTGAGACATAAGGTGTTAAGTCTCGTTACCCCAGTAATATCTCTTTTATATATACTTTCAGACGACGAGATGAGTAAGGCGTTCACCTGATAGTAAGTGATACGCTTGCACATAACGTGACGATACTTAAGATGGTATAAATAAAACATAAGTCGTTGAGTCTTTTTACTTCAGTAATTAATGTAGTAGAAGTTAAGATATACGGTTACCTATATGACGCTTATTATAATATACAAAACATTACATTACAATCATCGCCTAAAGAAATATATTGGTGTATCGTTACCCTAGTAATTTCAATAGCATACACCACCCTTCAAACTGGAAAACAGTAACGTTTACTCATTACTATTTAACGGCTGCAATAGGAGCTGTTGTGTTTATAAACAGCCTCTAGTAATAAAGATCTACCACAAGTAAAATGTTAGTAAATACACAGTATCCTAAAGGATACTATATATAAAGATAGAAATTGTAGGAAGTTCCTGCAGCTCCTATTTCTACCGCCAAATAGTAATGTGAAAACATTACTGTTTTATATGAAGGGTGATGCTTTTTCGTCGGTTAAAAGAGAAGCGTTAACTGAAACAGTTTTTACTGTGCTATAAAAAAATATAATTGTTTCATTTTAAATTCAACGTGAAGTTGAACGGAGTTAAGCAGAACTTCGCTTGCGCTTAGACGAACAAAATCAATTTTCACTGCCATTCATCAAGTTGAAAGCTAAGTTGAATTACCTGCTGTTGCTACTTTAATCACTTTTTTATAAGTAAGTTAAGTAAAGAGTGAGTTATCACAATGTGTTTAGAATTACTTGAACTGGTCAAGCCAGGACGTGTATAGACAAGTTAGTATTATCATCAGCTGATAGACGTCCACTGCTGGACATAGAATTCCTCCAATAATTGGGGAATTGAACCATCTCATAAAACAACGTGGGTTGGTGGGAAGCCAGAGTGTGATGTTTAGCTGGATGCACCACGAGGAGGTGATGTTGACTTGGTTCCTGTGAATTGTTGCGAAGGACCCCTTTACCGACTGACAAAAAGAGAATAATTTTTACAAACTTTATTTTGGAAATTATAAAATTCCCAAAGAAATAGTTACTCTCACCAAACATTACTGTGTTCCAGTTTGAAAATTCCTGTATGTCAGTGAAATTACTGGGGTAAGGAGACTAAAGAGCTTATCTCTCAAAGAGACTAAAGCAATGTTGTAATGTATATACCATCCTAACCAGCGCTTTGATATTATGGTTAAAGGTATCACTTACCATCAGTTGAACTCCTAACTCGTCTTGTCGATTAGTCGTATAAAAATATGATTTTTCAAAAGTTTAATAAAAATTCTTATTTAAATCAAATTACTTATAAGTATTTTAAATACGTCAAATATTTACACAGGGTGTAAAGTGTCTCATATAACTCACAGGGCTCAGGCCAACCTCACCTGCTTGTGGTGCAGACTACTGATGAACTAACTAGACTCTTTCCAACAACCCTCATTGTGCTAAATTTGTAAAAGTATGAATGAGTAAAGGAAATATATGTAAGGAGAAAAGTTGGAAAAGAAAGAAAAAGAAATTAAAACTCGGCCCAACATTAACAGTGAACGATGTAAATAAAAACTCAATTCAGTCGTCGTAGTTGGAAATAGCTCAAATTAAAACCCCCCAAATGGCCTATTGGGATAGGAGATAGCCCAACCTCCGATGTACAGCTGTGGACGTCTATCAGCTGAACAAGAAGAAGTGTATCATAATACATTTTCACACCAATATAAAACGATCAGTCATATATCTCCTAGTTTAAAATTCATCAGCTAAAAACTAATAGTAAAAAGATTAATACATATATACGTTTACAAATTGAATATAGTAAATAATGCAGCGGAAATGATGGTCAAACAGTAGACACAATACCTTTTAACGGAAGTGACATCGATCAGATCCAATTTGCCGGAATAATATACTTGAAATATATACGCGGCGGTGTATGTTACGGCGCTGTTTGATCGCCCCGAAAGACATCTATGGTCGCTATAAATCCAGCCCAAATTGCTTCCGAGACCAGCGCCGTTGAAATACTGCCAGATGCAGCCACCACCAGCCACCCGCAGCCGCTAAGAGGATCCAGCCTCTTTACGATAGTCTACATTGAATTTTTATTACAAACTATTTAATACATATATCGTACTACACTATAATACAGTTGCCTGGATCTTTATCGGCTCCTGTTCTAGATTCTAGTAGGTAGTGGTTTTACTTCACTACTATATCTAGGCAGTAAAACAAAACGTAATTTTTCTTTAATTTCCATACCAATATTTTTAATTATATCAACTAGCACTTGAGTTACCAGTAAGTTCCCTAGATCTTATGACCTTCCAAAGATCCTCTGAAGATGACCACCAAAGAGGTTTTAATTGGTATAAATCCAACATAACTCTGACTTCCCTTCAGAGGCAGGGTATCTCTTGAAGATTTCTCCGAGACCCCAAAAAAGAAAAAGATTACCAATTGACTATAATCCATCATAACTAAAACCAGTTCAAAAGTAATCTACTCATTCTTCTCTTAAAGATTCTAATGTCATACTACACGTACTTAAAAAATTATCTTATCTATCATCATCATCAGCTGATAGACATCCACTGCTGGTTATAAGCTTCATTCAATATAGGAATTTGGGCCATCTCTCACCACACTGGCCCAATGCGGGTATGTAATAACCCAGATCTTCGTTTGCAGGTGAGGTTGGCTTTGGTTGTTGTGTGGGATCCTTTACATCTACTTATCCTATCTTATCCGCAAAGTGATAAACAGGATTTGTACATTAAGTTATATTACACTTAACAAGTTAAGATCACTTGATGTTAAGTGATACGCCGTTCGAACAACAAAGCGATTGTTAGTTTAATATACACTGGACCGTGTTATGCTCGCTTTAAGGTACAAAATGTTAAATCTTGTCTTCAGTAATTTCGCTATCTACAGATATTACCGCGGTAACTAATCAAACGGTCTCTTCACCAATGCTTACTACAGACATTCCAATTGGTTTATTCAGCAGTAATTTACAGTTTAACATAAATTGACTGTCAACTATGACATAGTTCATCCTTCAGTTAATTTATGCTCATACAATTTGCTCCTTACTATTCGAAGGTCATTTATTAATCGATCATCAATCTACTATAATGTATATCTTCTTACCGGTACCGCAGCTCCTATTCCTACTGCCTAACAGTAATATGCGAACATTACTGTGTTGTGGTCTGAATGGTGACATAGTTAAATTACTGGAGTAATAAGACAACACATATCTCAAGGCGATAAAAGTAATACTGATGTTGTATACCAGCGCTGTGTTATTGACAAACCTATCACTGATTATTAAGTGAACCTCCTGGTCATATCGCCAAAAAAATGGGAGTTTATCAAACAATCAATCAATGAATAATTGTAATTGTTCCAGTTTAAAGAGTGTGAATACTAGTGAAATTACTGAGGTAACTGACAACACTATGTGTCAAAACGATGAGATCGATACTGTTATATACCATCTTAACCAACGCCGTGTTTAGACAAACATATCACTTACTATCAAGTGAATATCTTGCTCGTTTCATCGAATAAATATATTAATCAGTCATTGTTAATTCATAGAGATAAATATATATATAAGATTCAGAAAATTTGAGTTAGTAACTAAATGAAACATACAGCAGCCTCTCAGTTCGGCGCTGCACACAAGATCACATCTGCATAAACTGCACAGCATCCGCACATTAGTTTAGATGAATTATCAAAGCCTCCTCTGCACTGCACTATTTTCCTATTCGCCACAAATTTCCCTTTGACAACACAATGCAGTAACAATACGGAGTATACCACAATTAAAGTGGCAGCGATACACTCAAAGGATTCCGTATAATATTTAATATGAGAACCGTGTTAGTCTAGTGGTTTGAACGACTACTTTCCACTAAGGTACCGGGTTCGAATTTAGCCCTCACTAATGATATTTTCAATGTATATGCAATTAGTATAACACCAACTAATACCACGTGGTCTGACGGTGAAGGAGAACATCGTGAGGAAACCTACATATATATGTGATAACCATCCACGGTCGGACTGCTATGTAGAATAGAATGGAACTAGTAAGAAAGTCATCAAGTGGTTCATGACCACGACCCTCAGTCATGAGGAAATCGACGTAGAAGAATATATTGCCTCTGACATCGCTCCGTATACTTAGTTCTTAAAGTTCCGGTTAAGATACAAAGAGATTTCAAATACCTTTGATACCAAATAATAATGTCAATCAAATCAATAAGACATGTATAAAATCTCGTAGCTGTAAACATAAAGAAGGCGTGTGATTATACATTTTTCTTCTTTTAAGTCGTACTTCCTCATAACTGAGGGTCGTGGTCATCATGTGTAGTGAAAAACGATGACTTCCTTCTCAGTTATAATGTAGTGATGTTGGTATTGCCTTCTCCATTCCACATATTAGTCCGGATGATCATCCTATAGATATGTAGGTTTCCTCACGATGTTCTCCTTCACCGTCACAGCTCGTGATATTAGTTGGTGTTATACTAATTGGACGTGAATTGAGAAATTATTTGGTGATGGCAGCATTCGAAACTGGCACCTTTAGAATGCAATCAAACCACTAGGCTATCACGACGCCAATGTAATAATCATTGTTAAATTACATTACAATACATAACAATAAATTAGATATATAAAACAACTACAATACACGTAATATATACAACATATATGCATAATACATATAATATACTCATTTTATTAAATCTACATTCCTAATCAGATATAAATCTAGATTTGGATAATAAACCTATAATTTACTAAAATGATATTTATTAGGGGTTTGGATTTGATAAGTTTTATATCTATCTTTAATAGAGAAGTAGAGAAAAGAATAATTTATCCGTAGAAGTAGGCAGCCATTAGATAGGAGAAGTAACCACGACCTTTAGAATGATACCGACAAAGAAAGAAGGAAGAATCTAATCACTTAACATTAAGGGGTTTGGATCGGTGAAGTTTTATATCTTTCTTTAATAGAGAAGTGACTAAGAAAACAATAATTTGACTTTATAAGAAGCAGACGGCTATTAGAGAGGAGTGGCGGCGTGTTGTGAAGATTTCCAACAGCAGAAGTAACCACGACCACTCTATCAAGAGTGATACCGATATATCTAAGAATATCCTTTTAAGAACAACTCTATATTGTTTCTTTCAGTCAAAAAAATATGTATGTGTTTATGCTTTGGAATTATTCTGAGGAGGTTTTAGTGCGACGTTACCGCTGTGTAATGGAGCCACATCGGTATACAGTATACTACGAGGCCGGCTCGGGAATAACTCACGAAATTGCCCCCTCCCCTCCTCATAAGGGGAGCGTTTACGATGCTACGTACGAAAATATTTCCCTCTTACCCCATAGCTTATTATTAATATTTATTATTTACGTACCAGTATCCATAATTTTGACGTTCTGCGATAAACGACGCTATGAACAACTTACTTAAACTTTAAGTGGTTTTTTGTTTAAACTGTTGGCTATTTAGCTAACAATTACGATAATGTATTCAGCTGCTAATACGACAGAAACCCTAGAAGGAAGAGAAGTTTATCAGGTATCCAAGGAGAATAAATGGTACTCATGCTTTCAAGCACTAACCTTTTTTTTACTAGATAGGTTAGATTGTTCTCTTCCCACTTTTATTTCTATTCATCTCTTCGACCTATTCCCTATTCCCTCAGCTTTATCCTCTCCTCTATACTTTGCTTATATATTTCAGCTTGCAGATACCAAATCTCCTAGCTTTTGGACCCACGAAGCTTTCACGGCCGTAATAGTGGCTGAGAGATAGTAAGATCTTGACGGACAGCCGTAGCCTAACTCGCAGAGAAAGATATATGAATGATAGAAGGGATGTAAAGGAAACAATAAAAAATGAAAAGGAAAGGAAGGAAGGTAGAAATATGGAAAGATGAATTAGAGTAGAAAGTATAAAAGAAAAGTTAGAGACCAAGAAAGAAGTAGTGTCTCTTAAAAATTAAAAAAAAAATATAGTCGCTTAAGGCGACGATATTACCATTAAAAAAATAAGTACTGTTCAATTCTTACTATATCCCAGTATGTAGGAAGAAGCTAGTAAAGTTACTGAGGTGACCAGATTTAAACATATCTTAAAGACTTCAGTGGAATTTATTTGATTTGTTAACGACCCTAACTATCGCTTCATAAAAACAGAGAAAGAGAGTGTAATAGTAATTAATCCACAATTGTTAGAAAATTCATTACAATGAAATAGTTGTTTTGATTATTGTACACGTGGCGTGAGCTGAGATTTTATTATATAAAGGGGAGTAGTGTAGATTTTGGAGTCACTCTTTCTTTGCATCGGAAGCAGTGTAATTCATAACGAACGTCTCTGTGTTGTATATTGTGGTGAAGTAAATATAATCCAAGTAAATTGTCTTATTAACTACCGCTCATTTTTAAATATATAAAAAAAGTTCTCTGTGTAAAATATTTCGGTCACATAACTGTGCATCGCTTTGCTTATTTCCCGCAACTTGTGCTGTGGGTCCATGAATAGAGGTTCATAAACGCACCGCTGGCTCCAGCTGCGGACACTGTTTGCTGAATGTAAAAGTTCCAAAAGGCTTGTGTTCAGCTCCACTGTTTGGATGAATAATCAAAGTACAGTTGATGGGAACTGCTGGCAAACCCCGACACACCACTTCCAACTATCCATTATCCAAACATAATTATGTATCAGTTTACTGTAGTAGATAAATTAACCGATTTGAATATATATAGTTTTATTACTAATTAGATTGACGGTGGGAATATTGTAATTTCTTTATATGGTCAATATAGATTTCTTGTAGCTAATAAATTTTGCTCACAAATGTTCATCGTTTAAGTTTTCACTAGAAAGAGTTTCTTATCACATAACAAAAACCAGCCAAAATCCTATTTATTAGATTAGTTAATTATAAGCTACTATATTATTTATTGGTTACGGATATTGCCCAGTAGTTTAAACGCCAGACTTCCACTCCGAAGGTACCGGGTCCGAATCTTGCTTGCACTAATGAAATTCTCAATTTATATGCAGTTATTATCACACCAACTAATACCACGTGCGCTGATGGTGAAGGAGAACATCGTGAGGAAACCTACATATCTATGTAATGACCATCCGTCGGCCAAGTATGTGAAATGGAGAAGGCAATGTCAACACAGCTACATTATAACTGATGAGAAAGTCGTCGTATTCACTACTCATGATAACCACGATCCTCAGTCATAAGAAAATACGACTTAGAAGAAGAATAGTAAACAGTAGAAACAGGAAAGTATATACATAGCTATGTTATGCATGGGGTGTAATTGATCCCAGATAAAACTCACGGGACACAAGCGAACGTCAATTGCTCATGGTGCTCCATAACAATCAAAGGAAGCTCTGACTTCCATTCTACATTGAGCCAGTGTGGTTGAATATGGCCCAAATACCTCTACTATTGGGAGAAGCCTAAATCCAGTAGTGAATTTATATCAGCTGATGGTGATGTATATTTATATAATAATATTAAATGATGTAAATTATAGTGTATAAAGCCCTGAATAATAATAGAAAGAAATGACGAAAGAATAGTTCTAATTTATATAAAAATTACATGAAGAATTGGCTGGAAATCCGGTAACTGGTAATTAATATAGCAGTCCCCTGTTACTATTCTGAAGCGAGTACTGATGATTTATAACATGTCGAAATGTTATGATCTACGCCGTGAACTATGGGAACTGCTCTTCCTCCTCTCTCCCCCCTCTTTTCCCATTGTTCCGTAGTTACGAGCTATGTAATATTTATGCGGGCGCTGTAATTTATCTTCAGTATATCAAAGTCATCTGTAATGAGGTTTTTATTTCTGGTGTTATACACTAAGTAGCATTTTTAATCTGCAGCTTTATTATATTTACTTCTACTAAAATAATTAAAGAAGATACTTTGAGGTCATTTGTATAATATCTACACCAAGAATACTTCAGCTGTAATAATTTCACTGGTGGTAGATCTCTTTTAGTGACAACAACTCCTATTCCCGTGTTCCTGTTTGAAGGGTGTAAGCTGGTGAAATTACTGGGGTAATGAGACTTAAACATTTCGTCTCTGGACGAATGCAATGTGGTGCTATATACCATCTTAACCAGGGCCGCGTTGTCTTCAGCAAGCGCTGCTTATCATCAAGTGAACGTCTTCCTCTTCTCTTCGATTGGTCAAATATAAAACAAATTGGTTGATCACAGAAACATTGTTAAGACGGCAAATTTAAATTATTATCTGTTCAGAAGCGTTTTGTGAAGTTTTCAACCATCTAAAACTTAGCAATTGTGATTTAATAGTCGAAAGAGGGAATTACTTGTAGCAAGGCTACGGATTCAGTTAATTATATAATCTTAGATTAATGAGGTTTATCTTTATTATTTATACACAACTACATACATTATATCCTACTAGAGAAGATGAACAAGACGTTCACGTGATGGTAAGTGGTTAAAATGGTATAAACAGCACCACATTGCTCTTGCCCCATGGAGACCTTATATATTAAATCTCGTTCCTCTGCAAATTTAACTTTCATACATCACCGTACATTACTATTTGGTAGAAATAAGACCTGCGGTGGTACCTTGACCATCTCCGGAGACCTACCACCATTATTTATGTCCTGACCTAAACTTGAACATTGAAGTCTTAGCTCTTTTATCGCCAAATATTACTGCGTTCCAGTTTGTACGAGCAACAATCATAATACTATACTAATAGTGGTTTGTGAAAATTCAAAATAACCCTAACAATTGTGTTGGTAGCTGAAATAGTTTCACCGTTAGCGTTTTGAATACTTTCGAAACTGGCGTTGTTATACAACAGTGAAAGTAATTCGTTAGCTAACTAGATCGCAGTGAGCACAACAACCACATAATTGAATTGCCACCAAATATAACGAGACTAGTTAGATTCAGTTCTGTTTAAATGTATAGAGGGGAACAGGTGCTGGTTTCCATATTAGTGGTTTCTAATTTATTTATTTATTCGACGATTGATGGTAAACAACACCCTTGCTTATAAAAACGCGGCGCTGATTAAGATGGTATAAAAGCAGCGTGAGTTCGTCGCCTTGGGACGTAAGGTATTGTCTCGTTACCCCAGTAATTTCATTAGCATATATCTCCCTTCAAACCGGAACACAGTAATGTGGAAACATTACTATTTGTCGGTAGAAATAGGAGGTTCGTTGGTACCTACCTAGAAAGTCTCCGACAATAGTGAGCTGCCGCTACTCTATGTTGTATTAAGTAACGTTAAATTGTTGTGAGATAACATCACTTAAAATGAATTATAAACACTATATAGGTCAGTAAATTTTATTAATGTTTATACATATCGCAATGCAGTAAGAACGTTGCAGTAAGCTTATAAGATATAGCAGTTTTTAAATAAAATAATGGGAGTGTCACCGCGTTACTATTTGACTGTAAAAACAGGAGCTGCAGTGACGGTTTCAGGAAACTTACCATCTGTAAATGTACATATGAAAATAAAAAAAAACAAGGTTTTATATTATCTAGAAAGCGCAATTTATTTTATTAAATTTGACCGACTTTAAAACAAGAGGAATATCGTTATAAAACCTCAAGCATCAAGATGAGGAGATAATTCGTAAACAAATTGAAGTCAAAAACGTTTTAACGTTTGGTAACAACTTCTTATAATCTTGTGAAACGGAAGCTCTTATACTGGAAGAAGAAGACAAGAAGAAACGGATGCTAGAATTTTTTAATTCAATTCTAATTAATTTTCCAAAATAATGTTTTAATCGTAAACGTACTCCTCTAAAGCCTAATAAGCTTTCATATATTTCATCGAATAAAAAAATAATTATTATGTATCTTATATTAACATACTTATAACCTGTCTGACACAAATTTTATTTCAACTCATCATTTCGTTACCAAAGTAACATTATTTTGAAAGTTAGTAATTCTATTTCCGTTGCGTCTGTAACAACTCCCCTCTGCCGTTATATCAATACATTTCATCGCGACGAAAGAAGGGCAGACCTTTTGTTATACAATCTCAGGGTCCAGTAGGGCCAGTCCCTCCACAAACTTCCCCCAAGATTCAACTTAATAAATTTCATGTTAAACTATACCTTTTTTGCACCAAAATTTTTATTAAGCAAAGAGTTGGAAGAAATAACTTATTACAAACTAGTTGAAAATGATGAACGATCGAGTATCGTTCAATTAAAGATTGTATATGTTGGTAAGGTGATATAAAGGCGACTCAGCAACTGAATATGTGTAGCTGTAGATCAAGCAATTTTTTATTTATTACCAGTCGATCAAAGCATTCACTTGATGGTAAGTGATACGATGATTAAGATTGTATACACAGCATCCGATCGCGCTCTTCCCTTTGAGACGTCTGTTAAGTTTCGTTACCCCATTAATTTCACTAGCATCACACAGTAATTGGCGATTGGAATTATTTGTCGGATTTAATAGGACCTGCAGTGGTACTTACCCAGACGGTCTCCAGAAACGAAGACCCACAGTCTCTTTTTTTGTCTTATCACAGAGGAAATCTTCTAAAAGATACCCAGCTTCTGAGGGAAAGTCAGTATTAAGTGGGACCCACCCGGTGCATTGCGGAAGACCCCAGGATGTACTATGGAACTCACCGATGCCTCTCTGCACTGCTAAGCATATCCTAAAGACCCACAGTACCTTCCTTATGTGGATTTAGAATCCCACACTTAATGAGACTACTTGATTGATAAAAGACTATTGATCTCTGGATTTCAGTTTCGTCTCTAAATCAGCTTGTAGGCTCCAAGCGATTATCACTGTACATTGAGAGAGCGAGAGGGGAGATCAAGTACGAAATGGTCTCGTATTATGTCTCATCATACTGTCAGTGATGGGGAGAGCAACAGCTTCTAAGATATGCTCAGCAACAGTACAGGAAAGCAGTGGTAAGTTCTGTAGTACATCCTGACGTCTTCCGCAATGCACTGAGAATGACCACTGAGGGGATTTTAGTGGGCATAAATCCTTCATTACCCTGACTTCCATCCAGAAGTAGGGTATCTTTTAAAGATTTCCTCCGCGCAAAAAAAAATTGACGCTCCTAACGAACGATATAGATCTATCATTAATAACCCTGGACCAACCATCGGATACTTTTTAAGTATAAACAAAACTTCGTCGATGAGATACAACGTCTCATTGTATTAATATTCCAGCAACGGCATGATTGCATGATAGATCGCCTGTGACTGCGCAAATTTCCGGCCCAATGTTTCGTATTTTGTTAACTTACTTCGGCTGATTCATGTTTAAGTTATTCGTATTACTTGTGAGGAATTACAGCATCGTATAGAGAAACGCGAATAACTTATACTTATTAGTGTAACAACTCACTAGACTCAAACCTCATCTGCTCGTAGTGCAGCTTGCTAATTAAAAAACGAGGTTCTGGTTTCCTACTAACCCACATTGGGCCTGCGTAGTGGAAGATGGCCCAAGTCCCCCTCTCTATCGAAGTAAGGTAATGTTCAACAATTGACGTCTATCAGCAGATGAAATCTTTATATCTCAAAGCAAGCTGTAAACAGTTTCTAATCATCTGTACTAACTCTTCTTTTTATATATATCTTTTTAGTTTTAAACATATTTTAAAAAATTACATACTTTGATTTATGTTAACCTAATTACCGGTTAAAAAAATATGAAATGTGTTTGAACTTCAATTGAGAAAATTTAACCTACTCGTTCATATAATACAGCTTAATGTTGAAGCGTTTGATTTTGATCAATAAAAGGTCACATTGTGATTGTTTACTCTTTCACTCTGTTTATTCCGTAAATACGTAGAATAAGAAAGAAATAGAATAGTAAGGAATCGCGAAACTCTTGCTTATTACACGCTATGATTATATTCGAAAGGGAAACAATTGCAAAGGCGCCGGTGGAGCGGAATACAATAAGTATTTACGTATTCCGCTCCTTTTCCACTCAAGTAATAAGGGGGACGTTTTAACATAACAAATGTTATGTTACCGAACCTCCTACTGCTTACTGTTTATTATAGACAGACGAATATTTCACGAAACACCCGTTACATCGCTCAAGAGCAGTAAATACGTCCTTTATTACGTGAGCGAAGAAATATCCGCTTATTTATCGGAGCTACGGAGGCTTTATACGGATGATAATCGATGACTTTTTATGTTTTAACAAATCAAACGAGAACGTATTTATTATAAGGCTTTTAATATATAATACCATATGTTTCTTATATATATATTAAGAGTTTATATAAATTGTTTTAATCATTAACCAGTTGCCTGAAGCAGTCGCAACTAAAATATAAACAATAACATAAAATTAATAAATTCAAAACGCTGTTACCATTGCTGTTATATATAGCAAATATCACTCATTAAGTTGGCATAGCGACATCCCATTCTGCACGGACGCACGCCAATAAAGGAAAGATATTAGTAGGAATCGGCAAAGCGCCAGAGATGCCTCTAGTACTTCAGGAGTAGGCTACGGTAACTGCTTACCATTAAGCAGGTTATATGTTTATTTTAACCTAATATCAAAAAAAAGGTGAGGACTGTCATCGTCGATTAATAACCTATTAAAATGACGATGATAAATACAAACAGTTACCAAGAGATCCTTATGAATATCTACACAAATTTAAACGCAAAGACGTACCGTCTTGTGCTTGTGATCCTAACGTTGAAGAAAGTATTATGCAC
>DWLS01004874.1:0-13377 GCA_018246255.1 Pachliopta kotzebuea | reverse complement strand
ACAATCTATAAGAAGGTGCATAATACTTTCTTCAATGTTAGGATCACAAGCATAACACCATATTTATATAATATGGTGTATTTATTATGGATAAGATGACGGTACATTGCTAGAAAGACTGACAGCCGATGGGACAGTAAGGTCATAGTGTCGGCCGCGAACCGGAAAACGTAGTGATGGAAGGCGAAGTACGTAAAGACAAGGTTGACCGATGATCTGGTGAAGGTCGCAAGAATTCGCAGGGTGCAGATAACGCAGGACCGTTCAGAGTGGAGATCTTTGAAGAAGGCATCAGCAGTGATGATGATGATGACCGTATATTTAATTTTCAGTAATTCTAGTCTGATCCTGGATTCTTCATAATGATTTTAAAAAATCCGACATTATAACATTGGTTGGATTTCCAATTGTCCTAATAACATTAAGCCATTTTAACCTCTTCAGGGATAACTGATATGTTTTACAAATGTTTTAGAATTAACTTTTGTTTGGAACTATTGTAATAAAAATATATACACCTGTAATTTTCTTTTCTGTCCCTGAAGTAGTTAATGAATAATGTTATTAAAAGAATAAATAAATCCTGTAAAAAACATGTACCATAGGCATCTCTCTGCTGACACTCCGGTTTCTCAATTCAATTTAGGGCCATCTTAATTAAATCTCAAATATTAATGAATAGTTTAAAAACAGCTATGATTTGTTTGTAGTAAACTAAAGTGTACACTAACTTTGAGGTAATGGGAACAAAACCTTTTCTAGAAAAAGTTGGTAATACGTTAAATTTAATTATTCATTCTGGTTTTTTTTTTAAAGAACATTAACTTAACGTCACCCATTAAATGGGTGTAGTGATATCCCATTTTGCACGGACGCACGCCAAAAAAAGGGAAGATATTAGTAGGATACTAACCAGGTCCTTGCCGTTTATCTTGAGATAATCCTCTTCCAGACTGCCTATTGTCGCGGTTGAACCGCGAGCCGTCATTAAGGCCCGGTGGACCGCGTCCTCTGTCTCCTCGCATTCCACCAGGACCACCATGACCACCATGACCACCCATGCCGCCTGGTCCGTGATTACCACCGCCACGGCCACCGCGGAAATTATCGCGATGGTCATTGCGACCACCGAAGTCGTTTCTATAATAAAAGAAGAGACCATTAAATAAAGTATTTAAATACCAAAAAGGGCAACATACGAAAAGTATAATAGAGTTTTTTTTTTAACTCGTTTCATAGCCACTATGCTCATATAATATATCTGCCATAACACCATTATAGCTATGCGTGCCCATTAGTTAATTTTACTGTAATATTATGAATACATTTATTTTATAAACATGACAAATATTAAATTTTATTCAGATAACAAGTAAATGAATACAAGATTGATTAGTTGATCAATTCTAATGACGAGACAGGCTCGTCATCTATAACTTTAGTTCATACCGATGACGAGTCTCATTTGCCAAAGGTTTTACATGGAAAATAGAGTATTTTCAGAGAACGTGCTTCGTTAACACATCATTGTCTCTGTCGTCACTGACCTATTATGTTGCATGCCCCACTGCCGGTCGAAGCGACCCTGCATGCCGTGAGGACCTCCGCGGTCGCGTCCACCACCACCACCGCCGCCTCCGCCGCCCCACCGGCCGCCGCGAGCCGCGGGACCCCATCGACCTGTCCCTCCACCGCCGCCGCCGCCGCGACCACCACCGCCCCATCTGTCTTCTGTAAATAACATTCACTTGTAAAAAGGATAGTAAAATGCGAATGAAGATATTTATATAAATACATGACATATCTATATTTAAATGCTTATGGGTAGGCGTAATGCGGCAGTAGTGCCCTCCGGTGCTGCAGGCGTCTGTTTGCTACGGTAACTGCTTATCATCAGGCAGGCCTTATGCTTGTTTGCCACATAAGTGGTATATAAAAAGACGCATATAATTTGTAATCAAATCCATAATTACCTCTATCCCGTCCGAAATCCCTTTGTCTCCGATCGTCCCGAGCGTGCCGCTTGTCACTGTCTCTGGACCTCTTGCTGGGGGGCCCATCTCGACTAGCAGAGCGGTCTCTCTTCTCCCTCTCCTTGACCACGCCCGCTGCCTTCGCTTCTTTATGGAACGCTTCGATTATTTTCTTTGCTTCTTCTTCATTCAGTTCAGGGTATATGACGTCGTCGAGCCATGCGCCTTTCTCCGGTAGAGTGAAGTTAGCTAGAAAGTACAAAATATCGTTAACGCATATTGTATTAATTGGGAGTAGCTGTGTTTTTATAATTAATCGAGATAATAATACGATTTTATAATCGCGATTATAAACCTTATTTATAAGAGCGATTATGTGAAATCGTTTACCACTCTCGATCAATAGGTAACACTGCTACAGTTTACTGAAATGAAGGGGGGATGTAGTGTAGTTGAAAATACAGATCATTATACAGTTACTTCGACCGCACTTTAAACGGTTTCCTCGTACCGGTTGGCTACCAACCTTTCATATCCACGATAGCCCCGTCGGGCACTTCCTTGCCGTCGGCCTCTTCTCTTCTTTTCTGTCGCTCCTTGTAAGTTTCCTCGTCTGTGACAATGACTACGGCGAGCCGTCGGTAACCGTCGAATTCCCTCAACTTGCGCCTCTGGGCCGACGGGTATACGTTCGTCTGTTTTTACGTTACAGCGACATATATACGGTGGTCGGCGGCGTCGTTAATGTGGAGCAAAACGAATCGTATTATGTGCAACGTCCGGGTGCGTATGGCAGTTAGACACCTAGAACAAGCTCAATAGAGATCCCAGACGCTTTAATTTCACTTTCACTTTTTTGTGCTTGGCATTCGTTTGGCAAAGTTTTATTCACTTAAAACTAACTACTTACCGTGGCTGCATCTAGAAATAAGATCATTACGCATATAACCAACTTCGCAAATATAATATCGTTTACCATATCCCTAAACATTTAGACTATGTTACTACTAAATACCATAAAGCTATGTCTAACGCCATGATAAAACACTTCGCCAAACACCCATTTACAAACCGATCTCGATTGTTCCTGAACAAGTGCCTGCCAAATAGAAAATGTTAATACTTTCGTATTATTTTAGTCTCACCTGATCCAGAATAAAATTCCTCTTGCGTCCCTTGGCGATTTCCAACAATTTAAGCACGCATTTGGCGCACTTAGTCACCATCGCGTCCCATCGGCCCTCGTAACTCGTCCGGAAAGGTTTACAGTCCACCTGAGACCGAGCCAATAGTCACACAATCACGCAAGCGTACAACGTCGGGTCACGGCTTACAACTATCTTACATCTAAGAGTATATAATGTTATATTTGGATACCAGGGATGTTCCGTGTTGAGACTTGTATCGTCCTCTTCGGGCGGCGATCCACTGGTATCATATAACAACACTGCAAGGAGATTCGACCGCTACAGGTCATGGTATTTGTTTTTAAAGAAATATTTTGTAATAAATGTTGCCGTTATTTGCATCCTGTTGAAAATACAGACTAGTATTAGTTTTTGTATTTCTTGGAGCATAAATTGCTCTTTTTTTCTAGTCAAACCTCTGTGCTGAAAAGTAAAGGAGTCAAGTTATCTTTTGTGAAGTGTTGTGTGTGAGTCAGTAGACGTGTGGAAATTTCAATGGCAGCCTCAATAACGCATATATGGGGACAACTTTAAAATATTACATCATTGATATTAAATACCTAATTATTTATTAAGCTAAACAACTGTCGAGATATTATCACAGAGCCTATCATTACTTAAATTAATCATTAGAATTTTTGTTAAAAGTAAAATATATTTGTATAAGACACTAAAAACATGTTAAGGTAAGTTAAATATAACTCACAACAATGTAATATTTCCAAGACATTTTTTAATATATTATAAGTTATTCATTAAAGCTGCCATTGAGTTTTAGAACTTAAAAAAAAACAAGAAATTAAACAGAAAAAGAATAATTCATATTGATATAAATAGTTGAAAGTCTATAATTGCTATGGAGAACTCAGGATGGCGTTTGAAAGGAATAGTTATATATATTGAAGAAGAAAAAAATTGAAATTCAATAATTTAATACCTATATAGCTCATATTTAAGATATTGAAATAATATTCTTGACTATTTATATGAAATAAAAAATGAAAGTTTTGTGGTGCAATGTTCTGTTAAGTGTGACAATGAGATAAATTGGGGACGTTACCTTCATCTTGTCAAAGAGTGCGCCCGTCGACAGGATGTTGTATCGCTTCTCCGGATGAGCGGCCGTGTGCTGCTTGGCCCAGTAAGTTTTGCCGGAGCCCGGCATGCCGACCATGAGAATAACCTGTTTCATACAAACGAAAACTTAGAATTTTCCGGTAAAAAAAAAAATACACAAGTATAGTGGAAGGTGGCCGACTCACTCAATCTTATCGAGCAGAGTAAGTTAAAAGACATTCGCAAACAGCGAAATATTTTATTTAATATTTGAAGCCGGGACTTGCACGATTGTTTCAACTCGACTGTACCACTCGAAGTCAGGCCAATGGACCAGGGATAGTTGTTTCTTATTTACACCGTAGTTTCGTATTTATCATATTTCTGCTGCTATGCCAGAAATTACACTGATCTCCACATTGTGATTTTCTCCACCTGTTCAAATCACTTTCCGAGTTAGTGCCAATTATTAATATATGTTGTATATTTGTAGTATTATCATGTATTTGGTTACATGTTATCTGAACAATTCTAAATAGCAAGTCTGACAATATATTTATATGTCACGACACGAGGAAGACGTTTTCGTTGGTTTCGTACATAACTATTTTGGAATTTTCTCCGCGTGCCTCCAACAATTGTTATTTCCTTGAGAAACATTAGCAATGGTCACACGCTGATTGACAATTGTAATATTTCACCACCATTATCACTGGTCTGCGTGAAATCACTCGTGCGATTATATTATCGTGTGCCCCCAAACCGAGGGTAGGCCCCCGACCCCTCATTATAACAAAATGTCCTTTCTACATAAAGCCGATACTCGATCGGCGCGTTCGTGGACCCCTACCTCCAGAGCGGCGGTTGCACGTTAATGCCATATTTTGCATGTCAGCAACCCGGCGAAGCTGCAAAGGCCAGGAGGACTAAGTATGAAACAAAAGCACAATTTCACCAAGATAAAGATTACAATATCAAAGTGAAGTTATGTATAAGTTAAGTATGAGCTTAACACAGATAAATCGTTTTATATTTCTCAATGAGTCCTTGATTTTCAAGTGTGAGATATTCATTATTATCAAACAAAAGACTTGTCGAAAGCCTTTACACATCAAATGTTGTTTTTGCTATTGATTTGTATGCCCATATTAAAATATAAGCATGTTCAAAAACTATCACCCTTGGCACTTCTATTTTGCTTATACCAGGCAGTCATGAAACATTCTATGATCATCAACACACCATCAAGAAGTCTATATCCTTTTAAATATTACATAGATTACTTAGAAATTATCATTAATGTTCCACATGAAATATATGTTGCATGTGAGACCACATAAACTTGCAGAATTTTATTAAACTTGAAATCAGATTCCATTGTATAATCAAATTTTCATCAGAAACCTTAAAAAACGACCATAGAATAGTTAACATTATTTCATTTACCTAACATATCGATTTGGAAGTCACATGATATTATATTTATCTAATAACAGATTTTCGAGTAATAAATCCTACGCAGTAAAGTTGTTTTCTGTACAACAAAATAAAGATACGAGAGGGGTTCTCCGATTGTTTATAATAATGCGCAAGCGCAGTGATGATTTTTTAACAAACATATTACACTCGTGAAGATCTTATTCCAGTTCTCGGTCCAATATTGAATACCTATAAATGGAGAACTGCCACTAGAAAAATATCTAATATTTAATATGAAAATTTACACAATCTTAAGGTCACTTATGAGTAGTCACCGTCACTCAAACAGTTTGTGCATCACACCATCACGGAGCTTTAAAAAATTAAAGATATAATAATAAATTATAGAATAAGCTAATAATATTGTATAATAAATCTTATCTCTAGTATTTTTTGTTTTATATTATCATAAAATTAAAAAAAAAAAATTAAAAAAAGATTGTAACGTGAAATTTTCTCATCAAATTTAACAATAAATATACATAATAACTTGTGTTAATTGGAATCGATTTTTAAACCTCGTTGTTCCTTAGAAAACTGATTTTGAATACTGAGAATTACTAATATAAACAAATTTTCAATTTGATAAAATATAGCACAAACAAAATTATAAAAGTACATTACATTAAAAATCTTAAATATAGATTGTGTCTCATTTTTCATCAACCATTAGACAGATCCTTTCCCTAATGATTTTCATGCTACTTGCTTCCATGCTGCCCTCATACAGAAATGTATTATACAGGTAATACATTTTTTTGTCGGTAAATATTTACTACGTGTATGTTGTGTAATTGCTATATATCCTCTATATTCACATAATTATTCAAATTAATTCTTTGCATTGGCATCCTTTATAAGAGAGAAGTTCACTAGTCCCAGCAGTGGGAATATTATACAGGCTGTTCTTTATAACACTACATTGCCAGATGTTTAACAAATCAATTTGACTGTGTCACCTAAAGTCCATGTGCCAAATAAGAATAATCATATTTGTATAGCTAGTAAATCTCAGTATGAAATTAAAAGATATAGAACATGTGATTATAGTCGCCTCGCTCTGGCAATGTAATGTTTAATTACCATTGAAAGCAATTGATTAGTACCTTTTTTTTATTCAACTACTGGATGATCCAAGTGGGACATTTACCTGATAAATGATATGACAATAACAATTTATGATTAATAATCACACCTAGTTACGTTGGCTAAGTACTTGTTTAATAACATGGTATCATCCCTAGTTCGACCACAGCCTCATTGTCAGTTAACATCATGTGTAATTGAGGTTAATTTTAGCCCATAGCAGATAAAAGAATAAATCCAACCAGCATGACCAATTAATCTTCTGGATCAACGTTTCCAATTTCATCTGAAACTTTAACCCTTAACTATAATAATGAGCTTGATTATTCATTTCTTATTGGAAAAGGTTACTTATCAACTAGTTTTTTGCTAAATTTGCCACCAGACAGATCCTACAGTTCAACAAAAATGTTTGTGTACATATTCTGCAGGGACACCAGCAGACCAAAACATAGCCACTTTCTCTGGTTCCTTAAGAAGCTAATAAGAGATTAAAGCCGCAGTATGATTAGGAATGTATCACATTATGAGAGAGATATCGCTGTTGCATGCAATTGTTCGAAAGTTGCAGTTCCACCAGTAACAGCATCGTTCAGGAGTTTTATCGTGGGCTGCCAGCCAATAGTAAAATACATGCCGAAAAAAATTTGCAAAAGCAAGTTGTGCTGACACCATATGAAGAGGGAACAGAGCAAATATAATATGGCTTAAATGTATAAGTACAAAAAATGATGATGTTATCTATTAAGTTATTAATACAATTGAAGACATCACTATCGCTTCATTAAGTGCAGAAAAACAATAATAAAGTGATCTATTTTAGATTATGTAATTATATAATCAACATAACAAAATGGTAGATGTAAATGTCTCACCTCGCAGTCGGCGACGGCAGCTGGAGCACGTCGTCCAGGTAGCAGCAGTGCGGCGTCTCCGATCAACACGTAACCAGGCACCAGGCACGCTTCCGTGCCGTCCAGCTCCTCCTCCACCACATACCTGAAATAACGATTAAGTTACTATTAGCTATTAACAAATACTTTAGAGGCTTCACTCAGTCGGATAAAATTAAATCTTTAATAATTAATAAATAAAAACATGTAATACAATTGTCCGGTGTTCTGCAATAAAGAAGTCTGCTTATAACTTTCCATATAACATGTTTTTTTAATAAAATAATTATGAAGTAATATTTACTATGGAACATAATTAAACGACAGAATGTATCAGACAGTAAATCACATTACTTGTTATGATTTTGCACATATCAACATAAATAGTCAATAGTATGCTAAAAAGAGATTTTAAAAAATGTCTATATCTATTAATATACCAGTTTGTAATATTTTTGAAATTTAAAAATTAACTTCAGGTTAAAAAAATTAAAACCCTTGAACATCTTGGAAAAGATTAAATAGCATATATATCTCACCTAATAACATTCTTCACACGCTTGTCTAATAAACGACCTTTCAGCAGGTCATCTTCTGTCGATTCCTTTGCATCACCACCCTCTGAAAATAACAAAGAAATTACTGTAATCTTTAAAAAGAAAAGGCTTCTCCTTTCTTTGTAGTAATACTGCAGGATCTGTGACTACTAAATAAAAAACTACTAATGAAAGTTAAAAAAATTAACCACTTTCACATTGTTGGTTAAATAAGGTGAGATAGTTAAGCAAGAATGACTTACCATTCATAGGCTCCTCCTTTACCGAGGCTAATTCTTTTTCGCCCTCTTTTTCTACCGCAGCTTCCTGCTCCTTTTCTTTATCATCCACTTTCGGCTCTTGTGGCCTATCTGTTTCCATCGGTTCTGGTTTCACATTATTCTCACCATTTTCCTACACAAATAATTAATAAAGTTGAATATTTGAGACTTTGAATCATTATGTTTATGTTAGGAAATTTAATAATACAAGGTTGGGAATCTACAGACTGTATGAAACTATTTCGATATTTGTATTATTTTCTACAGTAAGTTCTGTGAGACTGTCATTTTCAAAAGTCGTCTTCAGCTCTGTATTTCTTACCTTCGGTTCTTCAGCAACTGATTGATCTTCATCAATAGGCTGACCCTCAGCAGCAGACTGACTCTCAACAGCTAACTGGCCTTCTACAGCTGGCTGTCCTTCACCAGCAGACTGATCCTCAGTAGTAGGCTGATCATCACCAGCAGGCTGACTTTCAGCATCAGTCGCTTGTTTTTCAGTATCTTGGTTGTCATGTTCCATCTCCTCAGGATCCTCTTCACCCCTCTCTCTTCTCTCCTGAGCTTCTTTCTCCTTCCTTTCACGGGCTATTCTTTCTCTTTCCTATAATTTTACATTTTTTAAATAAATTTGTATTTATATCTCTCAAAGAACAGAACCTAATTTGTTTAGATCATAACAGACTTCATATTCTATAAGAAGTAAAAATAAATCAAGAATTTATATAATATGCAGTATGTTATATAAATTGTATTTATTATTAAATCATTACATCATCACTAACCTCTTTCTTTTTCCTCTGCCGCTCCTCCCGTTCTTTCTTCTCCTTCTCTCTGCGTTCGCGGTTGCGGCGAATGGCTTCTTGTTTCTGTCGCTTGATCTCAGCCACGTGTGCCTTCTTTTCTTCTATTATCTGCTCGATTGGTATTTCGACGCAGTTGCGAACTAACTTAGTACGGGTCAGCATGTTGTATCTAGACACAGAATATTTATTCCCAATTTAGTTCTATATACAAAATAGATATATAACAATCACTTGAACTATATAGAAAATTGAATTATTATTGGCTGGTGCCCAATGCATGCCATAACTTTACATTTTCTTTGTAATTAAATATTTTAAGGCATGCTACTGACGCATGGGACTAATAGTTTGCCTAGGGGTTTTTTGGATGTGTCTATTTTAATTCCGGGACCATGTGTTATGGAGTTAGTTGTGAACCTTGTAAATCTGATTGCATAAAAGCATTACAGTATTTCAGCTGTCATCATGTAAAAGGTTGATTCACATTAAATAAAAAAAAATGTTATTCTGCTTGCGACTCCATATAGTACAGTAATGTATACGGAAGTAAATACAGAATACTTTTGTACCTGCATAGCAACCTTATTATAAGTTTTCTAACAAGGTAAAATAATGCTTACAGCAGGAAATAATTTATGGTCATAACCACTAACACTGCATGTTATTTAGTGTAATTACTATTCTCTGAGGATATTAGCGCTGACTCATCTTTTGTGACGTATACAGCTAATATGATACTGGGCACGCGGACCACACAGCCCACGGCCTATTAACCTAAACCTAACCTAGTGTTTCTACTGCTTATGTAAGTGTAGTTGTCCGGCAGCGGATTTTCATTTACACGTGTCTTAGTAATGTAATCAATTAAACTAGCGAGTCTACTCGGTCGGCGAAAACGGACTCGGGTCCGTTCTCCGACAACCTTTGTTTAGTGTAATTGTTTGTGAGACCTACCGATCATATCCCATGTTGACTTTATAACAGATATTCTTTGTCAGTACATGGGGGAAGACAGCCCTGTCTCCCAAAGACTCCTTCGTGAACTCGTACGCCGCACCTAACTCGATACCGTTTAAGGTATACGAAATCTTACATGGGTTAGACTCCAGATCCTGTAACAAAATAATATACAGTGAAGACTACTCTCATTATGCCTAACATACAAAAACATAAGGATAAATAAAATTGGCTCGTAACTGTTTATATGTTTTTATGCCATTGCAATTTAAAACTTTACCTAAATAACGCTACCAGTAGCGTTTTTATTACTGAATTCTTTATTTTTATTTTTATTTTTCTTTCTTTATTTATTTATTTTGTTTTAGGTCTTATTTCTTATTTGTACATGTAATGAATGTTTCCGGATACCCAAAGAGCTAAATTTGGCATGTAAATAAAAGTAGTCGAGAATGATTAGCTTTATAGGTGTTCAGGGTCCGAGTTATCAGTCTTTTAATTCATGCTCTGGACTGAATGACATTTAAAATGTACCACACTTTCATCGCATGTTCCACACATGTCCTATATTTTGGCTGCTCGTTGAAGACCGTAATAAGGCGTGCGATTGATGTGCGACTTTTTAAAGTTAAACACGTATTACAATTGAATGAAAATTGTTACATAAAGATAATCAAGAACAGAATAGTTATTTTCTATTCACCTTAATTACTACAGATTAAACCATTATTTTCTGAGAAAGAATAGCATTTGGATATCAAGCACATTCCTTGTTACTTTTTTCTTATTAAATAATAAAACAAAATATATAGTATATATATAAACAAAAGCATACTTACAATGTATGCCCCAATAACATCCTTCTCTGCGAACTGTTTGCCGTATTCCTTGAACTCGCCGTTATTGACCGTGCGACCCGTACTCTCGAAGCCCCAACTCAGCTCACCTTCGCCTAAATATAACATTAAAGTTATAGAAAATTTTTAAGATGCAATAATACTTCAAACAATGATTTTTTAAAAAGAAACTTAATTAAGTCTGTATTTGTTAAAGTGCTGGAAGACAGTATAAAGACACGAGTATTAAAGAGAATTAATAATTGCCATTATTTTAAAACAACCTCAAAAAGGTGGTTATAGCCTTTTGTGAACAATTTATTAATTCACAAGGAGGACTGATAATGTCAGGTAATATAAAAAAGTGAATAAATACTTTGCACAACACTAACCAAGATGTAAAGTGGAATCATCAGTAGACCAGCCAATTCTCAATCCATTGCCGATGACCTCCTTCTCAGAGGACTCTGTAGTCGTCACCACAGTACCAACACGAACCTGTGAACATTTCATAGTTAATCATTAAAAATAAATTAATGACAGTTATTTTTAATATCAACACAATTTTATTAAATGTGTACATGACAAAAAACTACTTGGGAATTATTGCTTCTGCGAGAAAGGCTAGTCCTAATTATACTAGATTTTCATTGATACAAGAATAGATAACATTAAATATTGTTTTCAGAAATAATTACAACATATTGTTACCTCAAAGCAAACTCGTCCCTCGTTGACACCGTGCGATGCCCTTGCACCGGCCCACGCGTGAGCAAGAGCACCTTCAGTCATTGGAACCACCGAGTTCAATTCCGGAATTTCGAGGTACTGATTGAGGTCGCTGTCATCTAAAAACAGAAGAAAACTCAAGGTGATTACTACTGATTACATAAAAACCGACAGGCAAGGATATAAGCAGACAGTTTATATGGTGATAAATAAAATTGCTGACCATAATAATGTGGTGTTAGTTCCAGTGGTAAACAATGCTTCATTGAGAGCTGGTTGGTTTGTAACATAAGATGTTAAGAGTTGTTACTTCAGCCTTACTGTGTATATATAGCACAGCATTCAAACTGAACCACCAGTCTTTTCTCTCTATTTCTTTTACTTAACTACAGAAGTAGGAATCTGCCACTGACAACAGATATCTACGACCACTTTATGATATTACTATGAAAAATTATTTCTAAATAATAAATAGTGTATGATGGATCATACGATATATTTTTTTGACGAGGCGACAAGACGAGTAGCGACATGGTGCTAATGAAGATGGTAAACACAGCATCACATTGCACTGGACACTTTGAGACGTAAGATGTTGTATGTTGTTACCTCAGTAATTTCACTAGCATACAGCGCCGTTTAAACCGTCACAGTAATATTGGCGGCAATAATATAGATGAATGATGAGTCATATACTATTAATAATATATTAATTTTGTTTTTCCACTTGCGACTTCATACACAACAGAGTGTACAAAGGTAAATACAGAAAAATAATTTTCCTGCTGAGTGTTTATGTAACTTCATAATGAAGTTACATCAACATTTCACTTCTTACAGGTTGCATAAATAAAGATCTTCGGTTATTTAAACCAAAGCTCAAAAGTATTCGTAAAAGACATTGTGGACTCCCTGACTGTAACATTTGTTGAATGATAGTGTGCTGGTAAGTCTCTGTTGCTAGAGTACATTTCGGTATTGCTAAATATTAATATTAAAATATTACTGTATTCCAAAAAATATTTAAGACATATGTTTGACATATGACAAATTTCGATTGATTACTTTTAGCTTTTTAATAAATACAAGTGGGCTATACAAAATTCTGAAACTTTGGGCACCCATAACTCTGGAACCCGACCAAATACCAACAAAATTCCAACGGCTCTGATCTTATCTAAGCAGGATCTGTCTGTATGACAAATGTTCAGCACCAGCTCCTACACCTTGTAGATCTCCAGATTGAAAATTGTTGACGGACAGACGGGCGGACGGACATTGTCGTTTAAATAAAAGGATTTAACTGGCAGCAGGTCTGTTTTTTTCATTCATACAATTGTTCCCCTTTGTGTTGTGGGTAAGAGTCTGTTTACTTTCTTTATTGTGCTTTCTTTCTCTTTACTCTCTATTTCCTTTCCCTACTTTTCTCACTATCATGCTTTCTATTTTGCTTTCACTCTTGTTTGGTAGGTCTCTGTTGCCGGTGCCCTGTCGCTGACAGATCCGGGGCATCCCATTCATAACGGCTGATGGCTTTCGCGGTAGGTTTAGTGGGTAG
>DWLS01004873.1:0-13378 GCA_018246255.1 Pachliopta kotzebuea | reverse complement strand
AAGTTTTACTGATAATACCTTTTCATAAATGAATTACACGAACAAAAATTATTCAAATTTATAAAGCATGTCGCGTGATAAAGAAATTTTTTTTTGCGTTTGAAGTGCTTATTTGGAGTTTTCACTGAAATTAAATCATAATCTACGGTTCAGACGTGATTTAAACAAAAATAGGCGGATGCGGTAAGCTACTTACTTTGAAGTTAGTTACGTGGTTGTGGGCGACTACTCCTATTAAACGTGACGCGACATTTAAATCAAGCACTTACTTCAGTACTCATTTTGCATGCAACCAACTACATGTTATCATTTTTATGTAGATATATTTTTAAGAATTGTTACGTTTCATTACTGCCATCTAGCGAGATAAGCTGTCTTTACCTAATAGCACTCAACAAATTTTCGTATGGAAAATCGTATTAATACTTAGAATTAGTTTAAATAAAAATTTATGGTAACGGTAGTATTAGCGGAGAAAATTGTTAAAAAGTTGGATTTAGTAGGTATCTACTAAATCCAACTTTTTAACAATTTTCTGAATACCGCAGAGATTGTCCAGTTTCTGAATATAAATTTTACACCGATTTTCCTTATAAAAATTTAAAGGAACGGATGCTATAAGAGTTTGTACGCTTAATGCTGTGCTTTGTGAAGACGCATTATTAAAAGTGGATATCCGAAAATTAGTCTCCGCAGAAAAGATATATCACATTTTTATGGTAATCAATTCTACGATTTTATATACAATTGCTTTAAATTGTACCATCAAGTTAAGAAATTAACGATTCATCACACGATATGTTTTAATTTAAAAATAGTTCGTTAATTATTATCAAGTAAATTTAAGAAATATTATAATATACTCATAACCTTTTTAAAATAAACCATGGAACTAAAAAAGGGTTTTAAGAATTTTTTAAAGCAAAACATGTATAAGTTAAGTTGTTTTTATAATAGTTTTTAAATTTAAAAATACAATTTAATTAATATAACATTCATAAACTATGTCACAAGTATTAGTTTGAATTGTAAATGTGAAATTGTAGTTAAGTATATTACTCTGCCGAACCTGTTGTAATAATTAAATTAGTTTTCTCAATCAATACCAGCACTAAAGAGACTAAGACATTTTAACTTCGCAAAATCAATGGATATATAAAGTTAGCTTTTTCTTCATTAGAAGGGTCTATATTTTCTGGTTGATCATAAATACTTTGCAGTATTGTAAAGAGTAAGCCATAGAAATTTATTTAACATTTACAGGGACTCAAATCAATTTAAACATTATTATAAATTCATAAGAATTATTTTTACAGAAAATTATCTTTAATTACATTAGTTACGAAGGTGAGTATTACTTTCATTAAACCAGCATTAATAAATCTTTAACAATGGTAAGTTGCTAGTATGTAGTGGTAATAAGCTGTGTATGTAAGCACACAGCTTTGTTATAATAGAAATCTTTTGTCTTAAAATGTCTGCAATAAATTTCGAAAGGCATTTTCGTTATTTTTCTTCTCTGTAGCATAACATAATTCAAAAACATAAAATAATTTAAAAATCCACATATAATGACAATATCTATTGAATCTATTTTATTATAATTCTATTTATTTAAACTAGTATATAACATTTCATAGTATAGTTATACGATGTTGAGATATTCAGTGAAAGACTTTATCCAGCAATAGATATCTATAAGCTGATGATGATGAGAACAACAATTTTATTATATTAATTAAATATAACTTAAATTTTACAATGTTATTGTCCACCTAATTTCAAGTTTCATACAGAATCATCATATTTTATCCGTGGGGCGAATATCGCTGCAATACATTAATGTCATGCCCTTTGATAGGACGAATATGATTTCAAAACGACCGGATCAGTTAACCTGGATTTTGAACATGTACCAGTTATATTTCAATGTATATAATTACTTAGGTTGGTGTCATGCACCATCTGGTTTCATTGCAAAACTTATAGCCTTTTTCCGGATTAATTTGTATCGATCTCAAAACAGAAAAACCTTTATTGTGAACGCGTAGGAGCTATCATATCGAAGAATACGTGTTTATTTGTTCGTTTTCTTGTTTATTAGTTTTAGGGGTTGGTGAACGACCTCAAGAGCATTTCATTTCGAGGTTGCTTATGTAAATTAATGTGTCGTAAAAAAGACATAATATTCCGACCCTTCTTTAAAAAAATAAGTAATATTTATACAAAACTAAACTAGATTGTCATTACATAACTTACTTCGACTTAATAGACTTAGAAGTTATAGTTAGTATAGGGTTATAGGCTAAAGGGTATTATTAAAAAAAAACAGAAAAGTTTACTAAAATTACGTACCATTTTACGAAAAGAGTTGCAAACAGTTTTCCTCCTTCTCGTTTTAAACCTGTAGGTTAATAATGAATTTTGTATTAGTGCTGCTACATGTTCCTCAAGAAAATACTTGCTCTGACGTCTATGTGTTTAGATTTCGAACTGTTTATTTTCAGGTATGTTCTACACTTTTCTCATACAACGCTAATTTTTAAATTCATATAAATTTATTAATCTGTAAATAAAGGACAAATAAGGATATTAAAGCACTCGTTCTGTTAAAACTTTGTATGAATTTTTTTACCTCAATCGCATTTTTTGTGACAGTTTACATAACTCCTTAAAAAGTTTTAAATCATAATCCTTTTTAACAAACTTACATTGACTTAAAATTTTGTAATATTTCAGCTTTATTACAAAATACAGCAATGTAAGACAAGATCTATCAAACACGATAATGGTTATTCTAGATCATAATGCGGGAAATAAAACAAAAAAGAAAGAGATGGTTTATAACCACATGGAACGGGAACTAGCAGAGACGACAACTACGTAATACACATCAAAATTTATTACGTATTTGAAAAAACCACAAGTGTGTGGTTTCTAAAATATTTCTAATACTTCTGAATCAGGGTTGTTCTCTCGTTGATTTTTTTTCACCTTCTCTTCGCATATTTCCTCGTAGCAGTTTATTGCATTTTAAAGTATAGCCAATTCAAAAGAGCCAAATTTTGATTTAGATATATTTTTGTTGTTAACGTTTATGTACACATTTACCATAAATAATATTTATCAATTTTAAACTAATATTCAATAATTTACTAATAAATTGTTAATTCACAAATAAGATTGAATATAATTCTTTAGTTAATAATCTTTATACGCTGGGTAACGTTAAGTTAAATTCTTTTTTTTTATTTAACGAGGCGTTGAACGAAAAAGGTTAATAGCGAATAAATTAAAACCTTATGGTATGTTTTCCCATAACAACGAGACGCTGGTTAAGATGGCAAATACAGCACCACATTGGGTTCGTCACCTTGAAACATTAGATGTTAGGTCTCGTTATCTCAGTAATTTTACAATGCTCTTCAATTCGGAAGACAGTAATGTTAGTTGGCATACAACCATTCGTAACCTTCCTTTCTATACGGTCTCCGGCGATAGAAACCTACTAGTTGTAAATTAATAATATTTTCATCAATTAGATTAGCATATACTTAGTTGAAGTTATAGGAATGATAATACTGGTAAGATTAGCACAATCAGTAAGATTATTTTTCCAAAAAAATCGAATCATAGTCGTTCCGTTGTCGTGTGCTATAAATTGTATTAAACAGTCACAGCGCAAACCCCCGCCGGCAGGCACGCGGAAACGCAACGCTTATGAAAATTTACGAGCGAACACGAACCGCACACTCGTGACTTTAGATCACTTATCGAAATTACTTAAAAACAACAGCCGCATTTACGTACGGTTCAGTAACTTAATATACTAGTTTAAGCAATAAAACATTATAAAGTATATTAAAAAAGAACATTTCATTAAAAGTAAACTATGTCAAACTTTAAGAAGGGAATCTACAAAAGATACCATTCTTCAAGGGGTAGTTCCACTGGTGGCAGGTCTCTATAGCCGGAGACCATCTAGACAGCTACTGCTGCAGCTGACAAATAGCAGTTTACAAACATTACTGTGTTTTGGTTTGAGAGGCGTTGTATGGCAGTGAAATAACTGGGGTAATAAGACAACACATTTGGGACATATGTTGAGACGACAAGTGCAATGTGGTGTTGTGTATACCATTTAATCAACTTTATGTTGTATGCAAGCGTATCATTTACCATTAGGTGATCGTCTGGCTCGTCTCTTCGCCTAGTTGAATAAATTAAAAATGTATGGATTACTTATTTATAAATGTTTATAATTGACGCGTAACATTATATGGGACTTTCTGTTGCATATCGCGTTACAAATGTGTCAACTGTCCAATATCCGTCGTTACTCTTATTACAAAATATGAGAACAGAATTGAAGTGCAACCTTGATTATCGAGAGGTATTACCTTTTACTATATTATCTTCTGCTTTCAGTAATTATTCAAAATATAGTGCAAGAAAAAATCAGTAGAACGTTCTTTGAGTAAATGTTAATAATAATTAATGATATTAGACTAACTACAGCTTTGCTCAACTGAATTTACTACTCATTGTATAAATAAGTTCCGAGGCAATCACAGCACCGACGAGTGTTAAAAAAATTTAAATATGCTTCTATTTAAAACTCTTCACACGAACTGAGATCGTTTCTATCACATCATGAATAATTCTTCAACAATTCTCTGCGGACACGCAACAGCCTTGCGAACGGCCTTTGCGTCAGCCATTAAACCCTTTAAACTATCACTCACTCTCGAAGAGTAAACTGAATTAGGTAACTTGCAATTTAAAATAAACCTACGAGTTAAGGACTTAAGATTTATTTTAAATTGCATACTTCC
Source organism: Pachliopta kotzebuea (assembly GCA_018246255.1). Lineage (NCBI taxonomy): Eukaryota > Metazoa > Arthropoda > Insecta > Lepidoptera > Papilionidae > Pachliopta > Pachliopta kotzebuea. Next base: position 8,543 of record DWLS01004873.1, on the reverse strand, counting down.
ATATGTATACTGTGGCAATTTCCGTCGCGTATATGTAACACCGTCATTGATTTACATTATACATATACAATAGACATCCGTACAGACGTTATTTACGTAAGCAAATTACGCACGGATACTAAAGACTAAGATCATTGAATGAAAGCTTTTTTGTTTATAAGCCAAGAATTTTTACTTTTTACACGAATGGGGATTAATTAACTATTTATTTAATGATATCTATAACAAAATGTACAAAATTATCCAGAAATTACTGTGTTTTTTATTACAGTATGCCACCATGCATTTTTTTCCAATCAGCCATATAGAATTCAAATAAAGAAATTACATAATGAAAATTTATTATAATCTAATTAACTATACTTATAATAGTTGTATTAAACATCAAGTTTAATTGAAAGTAGAATCGAATCAATTATAAATCTAGAGACTTGTAAAGATACGCGAAAGAATGTAGTTCCTCAGTCCGTAAATCAATTGGTCTCAGTGATTTGCGGCTATACATCGCTGTATAAAATATTCTTAAAACAAAATCTATATAAAAAAATAAATAGTTTGAAAATTATACAGTATGTTAGGACTTAAAAAAATATCTTACCGATACGTATACACAGTCATAAGGATTTTAAAACAACTTCACATCGATTGAATTGCGTGTGCATATTTTTTATTTTCCTGTTTCTTTTAAATTTCTTAAAACAAGTGCGTTACGTTATGATTTCTTATATTTATACGATTATATATTTAATAAAACTAAATTTTATGAATTTGTTCGGTTTTATTTAACTATTTATTACCCGAAGTTTCAAGTGCTTTACAACACTGATGCTTCTGTAAACAGGAAGTTCAAAAATATTTTATGCAATCTCGTCATTCAAAATTTTCTCTAAAACTCTTCTCGACTTTTTAATATTTTGCACACAATTACACAACATAACAATTTTAGTATGACTTATTTTAAACAGACCGTTACAATATTCATAAATAGCACTCACTATGAGCATTTACCAGAACTCTATTACTCCTTAAAACACTAATTGTCTCGCTACCATCCTTTTGAGTTCTATATTCGGCTAAGCATCCATTCCTAAACCACAACGCCTTATAAAGGTACGTTGAAAATTGGACATGACCACCATTTTGATTGTATTCACACAAGAAAGCAATTTGCACAACCTAACCTTAAAATAAAAGAAATAAGAAAATATTAGTTTTATATGGAATAATACCACTAATGTCTATTTCATCCTTTTATTTGTGGCCGCTATAAATATCCCTTTACTAAAGTCACGACGACTTACCACAAAATTCAAATTATTTGGAATTATTACAAATATTTATAAATTATTTTAAATAAACGTTGGGCTTATTGATATTTTAGATGACAAGAACGTCACTCTATATTAAAAATACTAAAGTAGCTTATATTCCCTTGCACTAGCAAATATGAACGTTTATTCTAAAAGCATAAAAAATAGGAAACAAACGATCGAGCAGAATGAGCTTGTATAAGAAATTATGATTTTCTCAGTACTTTTGCAATATCATCGCATTAATGATATTGCGAATATGAAAGGTTTTACTTATAAGTCTACAATTAATAACGCCGAAATTGAGGAAATTGATATAAATATAAAAAAACCTTCACAGATTAACTCAGTTTAATACTATTGCTATTAGAATGATATACGATTTTTGAAGAGTAGGTGTCAATACAGTGAAGATTACAAAAAATATATAATCGCTCAAAGTATATGACGAATTTATTAATACAATATAAAATATTGAAGAAATGTGTTTTATTATTTATACATATTAATAACATACATGGAATCTTTTTTGTTGCTTCACTGTCTACAGTTCTTCTCTTAAACTGTATAAATGATATCAATTTCTCAAGAAAAAGATATTGTGTGGAACGTAGTACAAAATAGTACAAAAATAAATATGCCTAATTTAAAAGTCCAAAAATTTATGATGGAATCCATCTATAAAGATTTGATCTGCTCAAATTATATTGCGTGAGAACCATTCCTAGGTATCTTTCTATTAATAAAACAGTTAGCACCTGTGCCACAGAAGCAGTTTAATACTTCAGAAATTATTTACATTATTGAGGAAATTATATACTTTCAAATTTTTTAAATTATTAACGTTCATTTACCTTACAAGTGCTACTTGATATAACAACTTTGTGGCATTTGACATTAAATATACGGCTGTAAGGTAGGAGCGAATACATAAATTTACACAAACGCTACTAACAAATGTATTTCCTGTTTCTATCTCTGTCGGGTAACATTAAAGCCATACACAAATAAAAACCTTTATAATCCTAATTTTCTCACTACTGGGAGATGCAATCAGATGAAATAGAATTGCTTCATATACGAAAAGTTAAAATTTTGTAGTTATGTACCATTTGTGTTTAATGTAATGAGTGTTATCTGTGTTTTAATACATACACATTCATACATTATATTATTTAAATAAATTAATTCATTTTGTTATATATAAGTTCATTAATTTAATAAAGACTTATATAGTAGTATAGTTTCCACGAACTCTCATGTTGTAGTACTAACGTCATAACATTATGGCTGTGTTTCCGCTGTCAAAATATAAGAGCTCATATAATATAAGAGTCAAAATAATCTGGATCTGCTTTACCATCTACAGCCTTATTGTCACTTATGACCTATGTAAAATTTAGGTTAAGTAACTACTCACTAAAAAAATTACGTATTGCACATTGACAACTTTTCAATTGAGATAGTTAACCGCGGTGTATAGTTAACTATAGATAACCTTACTTCTTTGTAGATTTTCTTTTATATTAAAACTACAGAAAAAAAATTAGGATATATAAAAAAAATAATTGAATTTTTATTTATGTTATAATAAATAATATTTTACTTTTAATTTATTTCGAAACACATCAGTTGTTAACCATCACATCGCCAAGGCGGACGGAAACGTACCTCAAGATAGATCATTGTTAACCATCTATTATGTTAATGGAAGCTTGCGAAATTTATTATTGTACACAAACAATACACTGCATATCTAAGTTGGCCCATTTATATTTCGATCACTGCAATACAGATATTGGTCAATACGTACAGCACAAATTTTTGTTGAGACTCGATTTCATATCAAAATTTGATCTAGTCGCTGTAACAAAGCAATTTCAAATTTATCATACAAATTGTTTCGTAAATGAATGTAATAGGAAAATAACAAATATGTGGCGGTGGTGCTTATAGAGCAATACTTGCAACGCTTGAAATTAGTTTCACGAAATGATTGTAAATTTCAAAAACGTTTTATAGTGTAACAAATACTAAACTACTAACTGCTTTCGTAACGCAGTATCATGAGTGCATAAAACAAATATGGAAGATATAAAATTATTAAATATTTTTATTTATTAAGTAAAAGTGCACTTCATTACCACCTTTTATTTAAAATCAAGTTGTAATCCATTTTAACCTCTCTTAATAAATCTAAGAAACATAGTAAAAGCCGGACGTTAAGACGTTTTGTTATTTTATGTGTATAATAGAAGCGGATATAAATAACATATTCCGGGTATCATATTTTACTCTACAATATTTTTAAAAAACATCCTAACAAAGTAACATAAAAAAGTAAAAAATAGAATTATTAATGTTTTATTAAATTTCTTTTATATAAGACACTAAAACAAAATGAAGAAGAAATGTTTTTATAAAACTAATTGGAGTCGAATTTGTCATAGCTATAATTTCAAATACACCAAAAAGTCCACTAATATAATGTATAAAGATAACGTTTAAAAATTTATTTAATTTAATGTAAGGGTACATAATTTAAATCTTCTTTTCAAACGTACGAAGTAATTATTTAATTCACGTTGATCCTGTGTTAGATTTTATGTATTATTTCTATCCATATATATATATATAAATATATAATGGGTACAAACAAAAACAATCACATGATATTTCTACTCTAAAGAAAATCTACTTATCTTTAAAATTATTACCATTTCGTGATATTACCTTCAAACAATAATAATTTATTACAGACTCATTCACCTTTTTTGCTCTTATAGAGTTCACGAAAGGTTTTGCTATATACAAAGTATTATTTCCTATTACAATTTGTCAGCTTTGAGCATCGTAATTATAATTTATGTGGGTATTAATCTATTCCAAATCATATGACCTTTAAATAGAATTTACTTATCGCGGGTTTTGAGAACAACCGGTCGAATACTTACCGACATTATTAGCGCAATTCTAATGCTGAATTTAACCTTCAATATATTTATTTCACAATAAACATGAATAAATAAAAAAAAATTGAATATTTAAATAGCATCTTTGAAAGTTTTATAAGCCGTTAAACGGTTATTACATTTTATTAAATTATTTAATTAAGCTTCTTAAAGAAAAGTATTAGTAGATTTGTAAATTGCTTGACATGTTTATGTAAACGTCCCTGAATGACAGAATAAGTACGACTAGAAATACGCATGTAGATTAATTAATAACTAATAAATATTAGCATAGCCTGTTTAATAAAAAAATAAGATAAATATGTCATTAAACATTAAGTAATTTATAAACATGTAACCGGATTTAATACAGATTGTTAATACATATATCGTAATCAAATACATGTTACTATAAAATAGCTTTTGCAGTTACATATATAATTAAAACAAATAGGTTTTTGTATATCTATCTTTATTCTTTCAGATCATCTAGGTATGTATCAAAGCAGCTTCTAATTTACATATGGATTCATATGAATATTTTTTTACTGTCAGGCCTGGGCATACTACCAGGAGTACCACATGCAAATGTACTGGACCTTATTATCTAATATCTTTAGTTTTATTCTATTTAATGAACATAATCTTAAGTTTTTTGAGACAAATAAAAGCCATTATCCTTATAACAGGTGAAATTACTGCGGAAATATAGTTCGTAATCTGATGGCAAAGATACTCTTTAAACATCTAAATTAACACTTAAATTTTATGGTACTCGTAAAGCTACAACATGCTAGCAGACAAACAAAACATGCTAGCAGGTTTTGTTGCTTCGATAAATAATGAAATATTATATATTGATGATAACTTCACCAGGTCATAAATCAGTTGAATTGTAATCAAATAGTTCATATGGAAATTACAATTAAAACTTCAAATTATTGAAATGCATCCTCCATCTATATTATAGTGTTTATCTAATTACCTAAATGCACAGTGGTATGCTTTTTACCATTGATTATTTAACTTTAAACTTTACAATAAAAAGGAAATGCTAAAAAGACTTCAGGACATCAGAAAATCAAGGATTAGCCATAGGATATATATAAAATTTTCCGTTCTAAACATTTCGTTTTAAGGAAAACAAGTTCGCCTGCATTGAATTTACCTGTCACTTTAAGTATTACGACCTTACTTTGTAAGTGATCTGTATAAATAACTTGTCCATATATTCACTTCGCTGGCATATTTTTACTCCAGAATATTCGCGCTAAAAGGCAACGCGTGCATCGTTTAGACCATCGGAAGCAAATAATACAGATCTAATTGATTTCGAATAACTTCGCCATTTTTGCTGGTGTTTTCTAAAATTTAATTGCTAATTAAATTTTATATGTACTGGTAATGTCGCTGGTTGTTGCAAACTGTGGTGTATTAGTTGGATTGATATAAAGCAACTAAAGCGAAAAGTCGTTCCATACTGATGGCGTAGAATTGAAGGAGTGACATTCCGTCCACAGCCGGCCAAGGCCCGCCGTTCACCTAGACCGGCTGTTGACTGGAAAAAGATTTATTATCTATATATATATATATATATATACATATGTATTATTTTTCAACTTTTCGTGTACTATATTAATAAAAGTTGCTTTTCTTAAAATATTCTTAACCATTTTTCCTATATACCCTAAAGTAGTATTATTTGGGCGTTGTTCCTCACTTTATTTTATTATTATTTTTTACTGTCACAAGTAGATAGTCAAATTTTAGTCAGCATATCTAAGACTTTAAGAAGGGAACAAAATATGCTGTTACTTAATCTAACTTAAACACTGTACTGAGATACGGAGTTGGAACCTGCCTTTTTCTCTTTCCACACTTTGCCTGTTCATATGAATGTCCCTTCTCGAAGTTAACGGGTTTAATGGACTTTTCATATAATCTTTTGCTAGCCTACGATCTTGCAATAGCATCACGCTATACCGACAGGTTTACCCAAATTGTGGGATCAGCTCTCCCACACACCGGTATACTGTGGTACAGGATGTATAACTAGCCTATAAATATTATTTCTATTACATTGTGACATGTTTATTATATCACATTCCAATTTCACTAATATTTAAAAAAAATAGACGTATTGTATCATCATCATCATCTTATGACAGAAATTATTTGAGTTGAGTGTATTATGTTAGACCAGTCTTTCTCAGAGTGGGCGATAACGCCCTCTTGGGGCCGTTTGAAACCTAGAGGGGTCGTTAGAGGCCCAGAAAAAATTGGGGCTTTGATGTGTGTTAGGGGGGCATCATATCATTTAGTTTATATAGTATTTTAAATTTCAATAAAACCTCCTGCCTGCACTGTTTTCGAGTAAAATCGAACCTGATATCAACAAACTTATTAAATATCATCAAATTCATCCATCTCATTAGATTAGTATAAAAACTAAAACATATTACAAACTTATACTATTTCTTTTAATTTGATTAAAATATAATATTAATATTATAAAGTTGGATTTTATTTGCTCTCATTGGTATAAAATTCTAGTTCAGAATGTAAGTTTAAACATTATGACCGACTAATATAACTCAATTATTTAAAGTAATGAAATTGTGGTTTTTGAGTTTTAGGGGTCTATAAAAATGGAGGCGCTGAAAAATAATTGTTTTCCAAAGGGGGCGGTAAAGGAAATAAGTTTGATAATCACTGTGTTAGAGCAACAACGTTCTGATGTGTTAGAGGATCGTTAGCACTGTCTGCATGTACAAATACTATTGTAAACAAATGGAGGTCGTCCAAAGGTCCGCCTCTTTCAGGAGCCATTGCATCAAACACATTCGCATATTACAAACGTTTGATAATACTCTATTCATCGTAATTACCTCGCACGCAATAGTAATTCGCTGGAATATGGGAAACTAACGTATAATACAAAAACATACATATCGACACAATAGGAACTCGAGACGTCGAGCCTTTAGCAATATTTCTTATTGCATTTTGTTCTTTTGCACATTTATTATAGCATATTGTAATATATTTTTTTATTATTGGAATGTTATTATCTAAATGGCTTTACTGTTCTTAGTTGTTAAATTATTAAACCATCAACACAACCTATTGAAATATCGATGTAAAGATAACCTTACTTCCAAATATAATACCAATTTATAAAACTAAATCCTTCAAAGAAAGTTAAAGAAAGTAACTTTGTATATAACATTTTTAATTTTTTTGGAGAGTTTACTGGAAATTGTGATATTTTTATGCTTGTAAAAAGATTTCATTTTAAATGTGCGTTGTGCCGAAATTCAGCTAATTCCTTTCCAGAAACAATATATAAATTCTGCTGTGACATTGCGATCGAAAACAATGTGATAAAAGGTCAGGTCATTTATCGATACAGCGAGAACTACATTACACGATTTAGACATAACATCGTGTAACATACGCTAAAAGAATTATTCAATTTTACTTCACAGCCCTCATTGAGCTGGAGGTCAGTTTCGTCACCCCATTCACACCCCTTCAAACTTTAAGCAGCGAATTCTCACTACGAGTCTAATTCCTTTAATGAAACTCACTCATGACACTACGACCTTACTGAAACGACAATGAGATTGACCATTTTGAAATAGCTACTAAGTCAAAAGTCATACAAGTTCAATGAGATTTATCGGACCCGAGTGTACAGAGGTCAAATATTTGTAAAGAATTACGATATGAATTGATTTATGATAATATCAGAATAAGTATATCTAAGTATGTTTTCATTTATTATAATTAACAGTAATTGAATTGTGAGAACACGAAATCGTAATTATTACCTCCTATAATTACAATACAGAACTCTTGTTATTGTCCCAATTATACACAAAACTTGTAATTAAATTACATATAACAATATCCTCTACTTAGATACAATCATGATATTATTTCAATAAAATTTAGCTATTTCTGTGTTAACCACTCAAATTTATACTATACATAAGTACATATTAATAATGATTATTTTACTATATTTATAAGATAAATCATATCAATGCTTTCATACCTTTATGTCTTCAAATTTAATATTTTATATAACATACCATAATAACATATATTAACAATTGGTCGTTGTTTCCAACAAAATGTTTATAGTTATTTTTTAAGTTAGGTACTAAGAGCTAGTTACTTTTACTTTGACTTACATATCTGTCCAATACAGAGAAATATCTTTATACAGTAAAAATTATTATTAAGCAAACGGAGATTTAGTAAATTTATATAAGTA
>DWLS01004872.1:0-13378 GCA_018246255.1 Pachliopta kotzebuea | reverse complement strand
ACATCTTCACTTACCACCAGGTGGGATCGTGGTCAAGCATTAACCTATACATACGTATAAAAAAAAAAAAAATAATGGTAGATCTCTTTTGCCGGAGCCCATCTAGCTATTCTTACCGCCAAATAGTAAAATACAACATTACTGTGTTTCATTTTGAAGGGTGCTGTATGCTAGTGAAATTACTGCGGTAACGAGACTAAGTTACGTCTTAAGTTGAGCGCAATGTGGTGCTGTATACCATATTAACCAGCGTCATATAAACAAGCGTATTACTTATCGTCATGTGAACGATGGAGTCAACAACCTTTAAGTTTGATAAGCAAATTCTTACTTTGCCAGCTAATTTATTTATGTTTCATTTATTTAATATATAAGTAGTTATTTTCATACAAAATTTAGAATTATTTGTAATAAGTCAACGGTCTATGGATGGTAATATCTTTCAAACCGGATCATACTTCCATCAGTAAAGCTTATTACTACATCAGTATTGCTGGACTTATGTCCAGCAGTGGACGTCCATCAGTTGAAATGATGATGATGACTTCTTTTTATTTATTTATTTTGCAGAAGACCAACAGCCGTTTACACAAAATAGGTATAATATTAAACAATAAAAATAGCCAATGAAAGGTCTACACAAATAAAAGACATATTACAGCGTTAACAGAACAAAGAGAAAGACACAAAAAAATGTAACAGAAATAAAGTTGCAAAACCACAATAAGAAGAGTTTTACTTAGTTTAATTCTTACAGTTGCCAATAATAAAAAAGGTTCGATAGAAAGCATTAAATTATATAAAAATGGTAACAGAAATTAAAAGGAAACGTTAAATAACAGGTACATTACTGAACGGAGAGCGTCCGGCTCAACGCTGCAACTATCTCATTCCGCATCCAGCATCCGGTACAATATTTTTGACTTATCTCCCGATATACCGCTGACAGATATCCATGTTTACACTGCAACCGATGCAGGCTTCTGAATACGCATTAACAACTGTTTACTGCGGAACCATTTAAAATTATTACGTAGATATTAAAAACGAGTAGTAAAATGACAAGATAATACATCATACCTTGAATGGTGGAAGGTTTTACTGTTGTTATTAAGCTGGTTGTAAGAAGAAACCTTTAGTTTTATTCCTCGTAAAGTTGGCCATAGATCCTTCCATCCTTTTATTTTCTTTTTACGCTTAAATCTTACTACATCAAATAGCTTTCTTTACTCATACCATCTTCTATCATTATTTCACGATACTCCATTAACATGTATCTCTTCTTTCTCACTTGAGGTAGTAAGATTTTATCATACCCACTTAGCTAGCTCTTATAAATATTACTGTATTCAGATATAAAGGGTATAGTATACTAGTGAAATTACTGAGGTTACGAGAGTTGATAATTATCGGATGGTAAATGATATGTTTGCTCATAACAACACTGATTAAGCATCACATTGCTCTCCTCGCCTTGACACTCTTAAAATCTCGTTACTTCAGTAATTTTACTATCATACAGCACCCTTCAAACTGGAACACAGTAATGTTTGTTACTATTTGCCGGTAGAAAAAGGATCTGCGTCACTACCTACTTAAATAGTCTAAACAAAAAACTACCACAAGTAAATACTATTTTTAACAAAGTATCACTTATAATAAAGTGAACGACTTCTCTGTTTCATAGAAAAATTAAAAGAGTCTGTGTTATGAGTGAAAAGGCTGGTCAATCAAAAGGCTCTATTTTCGTATAAGACAAAAACCGCAGGACGTAAAAGATATAAAAGATAAAGTAGAATGAAAGAAGAGAGTATAAGTATGAACAAAGCGCGGTAATTAAAAATAATCTTCGAAAATCTTCATGTAACTTAACAAGTATAATATACATGTCTGTATTACTTATTCAATATATACTATATCTACTTGATGATAGTAACTTCTATAGTATTTTATAGTAAAGTCTTCAACTGACTAGGACAGAGGTCGTAACCTCTGAGACGGATAAATCAAAGTTTTATAGTTTCGAAAAACCCGCATTGTTTTCTTTTAAATAGTTTCTATATATTAAAATTTTTTTTAAACTTAAGTAGTGTTTTTCATAGAAAAAAGTAGAGTCATCCTCGTTGATCGATTCAGATTTATTTTTGTAAAATAATATTTGCGTGAGAAACCAAAGAGCTTCAGGTTCACATCCAAAGAGTATGTGGCTCGTGAGCCGCAGGTTGCCGACCCCTGGCATATAGTATAGTTAAACTATACAATGGAAGTAGTCACCATGTATCCCTGAACCAGCTCCAACAACGGCTGGCTGAATAAATCAGTATCATTAATTACACGCGTCACATAACTCCCAGTTATGCGGCCACCTCGCAGCTAAAACGCCATATTTGTATAAATTACTCAAATTGCAGATCAAACTTGACGTTCATCTATCCACTTTATAAACTTAAAAAGCTTATCTTATATTTCATTAAAAGTTGAAGTAGTAAGAGAATCGTAAAGCTTTCTACTCTGCGTTCAGTTCACTTTGTACTTAAACCCACCGGAAGTACAAGTACAGTACATACAGTTTCTTTTTGACTGTGGCAATATTTTTGTTTTACATCTCTGTCACCTAAAATGTAATGTTTAGTAATTAAACTAGTCAAGTGACGTAAGTTTTATGGTCACACGGTTAACTTGTAACTTGAGTGGTGTAACTAATGGTTATCGACTACTAGGAATATTCTTTTTACATATTGAGAAGAATACTCTTTTCACTTAAGTAGTACCGTATGGAGTTCTAACTTCCGGTTGACGGCGGCTCAAGGCTTTTGACCTTATCATGAAGGCAGACATTAAAAAAAAATTATACAAAAAACATACAGACATCTATTAAAGAAGGTAGAGCTTATGTAAATTTATAATAATATGTGACAATAGATCAAGAGCTGCAATTCAAATAAACAGAATTGGATGTATGTGCAGCATTTGGAGATGGCAAGCTACGAAAGTTCTACTTAAGCTATGATAAGTGAGGATCATCAAGTTATGGGTTGAACTCCTTAACGAGGTTTTTTCAGCCTCAGAGGATGAGAAAAGGTTTAAGGTCGGCAACGAGCCAGTGGTGGCTTTTACTATTTTACTCTTCCCTTAATTTACGCTTAATTCATGCTCATCATTTGCTCCTTCTTGTCGCTAACTGTTAACTTATTTACTACTTTAGTGATATAAAAATTAAGTTTATTACTAATGAGAGAAATTTTTATATGTGCTTTATTAAATATGTGAGGAAGGCATAAAAGAACTTCAACCTGGTTGAACTTCTGATAGTTGAGAATGAGGAAACTTCCGCATCTGATTGTAATCCAACGTAAGGAGCATGTCCTGTGAAGGCTTTAGAGGAAGTTTTTAACGAGACCAAACCCGTCATTAATGGGAAGAGCCTACCATAAAATGAAAATGGGCTTAATAAAGGTGAAACGGTTTGTGTAAACGCTATAGTCACACGTAGTTTTGGGGAACGGGCTTTAATGGCTTTGTGTGAAGTTAATTACCGCGGTAATGCTTTCGCGTAAATCAATTTTTGGTTGTTATTACACGAGATTATTTAAATGTAAATAACCTTTACATTTGTTAATGTAATTAAAGTCATTAACTTAATTATAGCGTAGATCATTGCCATCTATTTATACTAATCACACCAAGTCTCTGTTGAAGACCGTGTACTTTGGAAACATTACTGTGTTCCAGTTTGAAGGGTTCTGTATGCTAGTGAAATTACCGGGGTAACGATACTAACACATTTAATCGACCAGCGTAATGTGGTTCTGTGTATATCGTCTGAACCAGTGTTAAGTTATGGGCAAGCGTATCACTTACTATTGAACTCCTTTCTAGTATTGTCGCTTCGTAGCTTAATTGCAATCACCGTCAAATTTCCAAAATTAAGGCCAATAAAATTCAATTACTTCCTCCTCTTCTCTTTGAATTTTTTTCCACCCCACCTCTATCTCCAACTCCGCTGGTGTTGAATTTATCACAGTAATTTCCGTAATGGAACCCTTCACGTCGTAAGATTATTAACAGAAACGAAAGACGTTAATTTCGGTTCTGTCTTTTTATATTACTTCATTCATCATTTTACAACGAACTTTGGCTTTCACAAAAAAAAAAAAATATTTTGTACCCAAAAGTATACTGTTTTTTTTAATCTACTACAGAATGGTAAACTGATAGCGTAGCAGTTTGTACACCGACCTTCCACTCCGAATGTACCGGGTTCGAATCCTGCACAAATGAATTCTTCAATTTACATGCAGTTAGTATAACACCAACTAATATCACATACTTTAACGTATAAGGAGAACATCGTAGGTCTACGATGCTACAGACCATCTAAATAGCTAGATATCTAGGTAATGTATGAACAATAGCTAGGTCGTCTAGGTAAAGTACTTTCATATAATTTTTTGAAGTTACTAAAGTAACGAGAGTTAATATATAACTCAAACTAACGAGCGCAAGTTGGTGTTGTATATATCATCCTAACCAACGTCATGTTATAGTCATGCATCACTTATTATCACGTGAACACTCGACTCATCGAATAAATAAAGTTTATTCATCTACACTTTAATTTAAGTAAATGAATTAATAAAGTACGTAGTAAACAAATATGTTAGACTCTATTAAATATAGTATATATCTTAAGCCGATATGTAGAATAGACGCTGTTAAGTGATTTCTTGAACCCTCCAGTCAAAATAAGGTCAATGACCATTTGTAACGTCTGCAGACAATGTCCATTTGAAGTCATGAAAACTTTTTGTTTAAGCAGACTGCGTTTATCATCGCGAAAAGCTCTATTAGTCTAGAGCTTAAACTTTATAGATCGTTTTGGACTATTTCATAATTGTGATTGATAATAATTTTTATTAGAGTTCATTGCACTCTTTAATGCGTGTTGTAAGGGGTAATTTGTAATATGAGGTAAACATTCGGATTATGTTAAAATTGATATTTTTACGAGACGTGCAAAGCACCAGATAGTAATGATGTAAATAGCAAATTGAACTCGATCACTTGAGACATATGTTAAGTCTTGTTACCTCAGTAATTTCACTAACATACAGTACTGTTTGTCGACTGCAGTACGAGCTAAATGTTCTGTAGCAATATAGACCTACCACCAGTTTTGTGGCTGTTGACAGTAAGTGTAGGCTGCTTTAAAAATCTTGAAGTATAACTTCGGCGTGAAGGTATTCCAACAATTTCCACCGGATGTAAGTTAAATCGGCGGGTGTACGTAATACAGTTCCTAATACATGCTTTCAGCGGCGGACTTTGGGACCGCACTTAGCGATGTAGCCGTCTACTTAAGAGGGATTTAAGTCGCTTGCTGTGGTCACTTGTGCTTAAGGATCTCGCGGGTTTGCGCAATTTCGCAAAATTGTTAGTTTTAAACGTGTTTTCTTATTTATGTAACAAACTGGTCTTACGATCTTTACACAAGATCACATTGTATATATCACGTTGAGGTAAATCATACATTGACTACTCCAGTAGAAAGAAATAAAGAAGTAAATAGAGTATATCTTAAAAGTTTCTGTATTGTTGTCGAAGCCTTAATATCCCTTATTTGATTTAAAAAAATCGTATTTGTAAAAGGTACGTAAGGGATCCCACACAACAGCTCATGTGATCCAAACCAACCTCAACCAGTGATGAAGCTTGCTAATTAACAAACGAGGCTTTCACTCCCCATTAATCTGTTTTGGGCCAGCGTGGTAAGAAATGGTCCAAATCCATCTATTGTTGGGGGAGAGTTATGTCCAGTAGTGGACGTCTATCGACAATTTTGGACAACTTAATCACTATATCAAAAATTTACAACAACTAAGTCACAGTTAAGTTATTAATTAGTATAATCTATCGTTAATTTTGTTTTTAATTAGAAATATTTTATAATAATTTTGGTCCCAAAAGACTAATTAATCTGTTCACAAAGCTAAAATTATCTTTTAAAAAATACTTAGAAGTTGTTCTGAAAAAACTAAGCTTAAGTTTCACATCATACTTTATTACAAAGTAATTAAAGTGGTGATATAAATAAATATATTTTGAATACAAATTAAAGTTTTTTTAAAGATATAGCCAAGATTTCATCTAATATTAAGTAATGCTGTTAGAAACACATGTACTGTTTGTTAAGGCTTTGTCCTGTAAAAAGTTTTATAAAACTTTAATTCGAAATACGCTACAGGAAATCCGTGAAATGGGATTTCCTCGTGCTACTTTCTACTACGAGCACTTGGTACTATTGGTGTGGAGCAATCCATCAATGTCGCGGCGCCGTTACAAAAACTACTAAATGACTTGCCCGAACTGTTTCTGTCGCGGATTGCTAAAGAAAAGTTCCCTTGAATTATATTCGCTCAGACGGTGAAGACGTCGTACCATCACCAACAGCTCCTACCATCACCACCGCAGTTAAGTCAACAAATTGTGGCTATAACAAGTAACTGTATATAATGTGTAGTACGTTGTTCTCATATTCAACAACTTCCAAGTCAAGTGAAGATGTAGTTGTATCAACTTCAAAATTTTAAATCGATTTCACTTGATTTTAAATGATGATGTAAAAGGCGAAAGTAAAAGTTTATTCTAGTTACCTCAGTAATTTCACTAAAATACAACACCCTTCAAACCGGAGCACAGTAATATTCGCACATTACTCTTTAGCAGTAGAAACAGAAGCTGCGGTGGTACTTAATCTGTAGCTACAGAGACCTACCACCAGTAAAAGTTTTATTATAAAGCATATTATATAATTTCGTTTAATTTTTTTTTATCGACGAAACATTTAAAAGAAAAATGGCCGGGTTATCTTGAAAGGCAATAAATTTATCCTTAAATGTAATTTGGAAAACTTGCCGTTGTCGATAACAAGCTGCGAGCTTTAAGCTTTTTTATACTTTCCTATTCCCTTTAAACATCTATCCTCCGGCAGTGATTTAAAGAAATCTTTTGACACAAACTTAACTATAGATTAAGTTTATATTTTTCGAAAGTAATACGTTACAAAAATATATAAACTGTTTTATTTAAATTATATCATAAATAAAAAGCCTTGGATTGTTTTGTTTGCTAATAAAAAGTATAAAACCTGAGATACTAGAAATAGGTCTTTTTAACTGGTAGCACCGCAGCTCATATTTCTACTGCTATATAGTAATGTGTGAACATTACTGTGTTCCGGTTTGAAAGGTGCAGTATGCTAGTGAAATTACTGGGGTAACGAGACTTAATACGTCTCAGTACGATAAGTACAATTTGGTGCTTTACCATCTTAACCAGCGTTGTTACAAGCAATCGTATCACTTACTATAGAACTTTGCTAGTTGTCGCCGCGATAGTAAACATTTATTTTTCTTACTACAATTTATATAATGCTTTGTTATAATATATAAACCTAGTTAAATAGAAGAAAGCGGTAAATGTAAGACATTACAGAGGTTCTAAGAGTAGGCGCGCTACGAAAAGCTCCGTCGTTATGTGAGGGGCGCGATAAAAACGGACATTATCAAACGATTGCATGGGTAAACGTTAACTCGCACCAGTTTTTCCACCATTCTCCCACTCCACCATTATCCCATTCTGTGGGAGTTCCTCACAAACGCATTAGCGGCATAAACCTCGCTGAACTAACAAACGTCGAAACGAAACTGCCCCGGGCTATATTCGTAGAATGCTATTTATATTAACTCCAGATCATCTTCAGTACTAATATTTCATTACTTGGATAGACGAGATACAAACTTAGTTTAGCTCAAGTACAAATAGATTAGTTTGCTCTCCGATCTGTTCTTAGCTTTGTGGTGAAGGTGAAGCTTCTCTGTGATGAAGCAAAGAATGACAGAATTGGCCGTTCCAGGTACGTACTAAATCAAAGGTAAATTAATAACTTGACAACTCCTGCTTATCTTATTTACTTAACTTTATTACTTGTCTTCTATAACATTTATAAATAAACTATAATGTGACTGTTATAAAGTTATATACACACCCTTAGGGGTGTAAGGGATCCCACACAACTCACGGGACTAAAACCAACCTCTCCTGCCTGCGTTGCAAGCTAATCAACAATCGAGGCTCTGATTTTCTACCAACTCGCATTGGGCCAGCGTGTTGGGAGATGGCCCAAATCCCCCCACTACTGAATGAAGCTTTGCTTAATATAAATATTTTATTGATCTTAAGTATTTTATTTTTAACTTGTTTACTGCTAATTTAACTTGGTTGCATTGAAGAGATCGCTTATATCGCTAAGGCCGTTCTTCTCCACACTTAGATTATGAGTTTAGTTAAGTTAATTCACTGTATTTTAATGTGAGTAATAAAGAATTTATATATCTATCTACTAACAGACAAACGCTTTAAAAATATGAAGCCTTATTTTTATAGTAATTTTTGTATAAGCGGTTCAAAAACGCAAAGCTCCGAGTTGAAAGCGTATAAAGCAGGCCACTTCCGAGAATACTATTAATATGAAATATTTATTTCAGAGATTTCATCTGCAGGCCGTTGATTTCTCTCAGGGTCCGACCCATATTTGGGCCCGCTTTGTTTTAATAATATTTCAAGATTCCTCTCCATTTTCGTCTTCATTACATAATGCTTTTTTTAACATACTTTATTCATCTTAATTGTTTTTTTTTGTTTTAAATTTGTTTTACATAAATTATAACCATAAATTGATTCAATATGCGTGAAACGAGGTTTAATTGAATGAATGTAGCGATATTTATGTGGTAAGGGAAATTTTCTTAAGTTAGCATGCTTGTGGTGGAAGTCAGGGTTACGAGGAATTAGCACATCCTTCATCACAGTATGCTATGACAAAATATGACAGCACTTAAGTTAGAACCTCCATCCCATTCAGTCTCCTTCTACGACAGGCAAAGCTTACCTTAGTCTTATTCTTGATAACCCGAGACTACAGCCTGATGTAAATAAAAACTAATATATTATCGTTCAATGGAAGTTTTTATCTTAAATATACTTTAATTTACATGAACTTACTTAAATTGCTTAAGGAAACAGACTTATGTATATGCGAAAGGCTCAAAATTTGACAGGTTTTTTTATTACCACCAAGTAACTATTCTGCTCTTC
This sequence comes from Pachliopta kotzebuea, assembly GCA_018246255.1. NCBI lineage: Eukaryota > Metazoa > Arthropoda > Insecta > Lepidoptera > Papilionidae > Pachliopta > Pachliopta kotzebuea. Next base: position 4,222 of record DWLS01004872.1, on the reverse strand, counting down.
TCGCAGCTTAGTATACCAAACAAAAGCTTTAAGTTAAGAAATGCAATTTTACTTAAAAAACAATTAAGTTTGCGCAGAAAGTTCATTAAAATACGTTTGCATTGTAAAGGTAAACGCTTAGACGTACACAAAGCGAGGGAAATCTGTTGTAACAAAAGGTAACAGCAGGTTTCCTTACCTTTAAAGTAAGGAAAAGAATTAGATTATTAACATTGCGAAAATAAACTTTAGTTGTGATTTACGGAGTGTAAAAGGCCCCATAAAATACCTCACGAGACCTAATTCAATCTCACCTGTTCGCGCAGCCTGCTAATCAACAAAGGAGGCTGAAGCTCCCCACCAACTCCCATTGGACCAGCGTGGAGAGGTGGGCCAAATTCCTCTATTGTTGGGAAAGATCTTTATCTAGCAGACGAAGTCCATGAGCTGATGATAAATGATAATTCTTTATGGTAAAGAATTTTTATTCAATACGGCGCAGATAGTATTCCTACCGACCCGCATTGGGCCAGTGTCTTGTCCAATCCCACTTTTATTAGTGGATGCCTATGTCCAACAGTGGACGTAAATCTGCTGAAAACGCAGTTGGTGATGAGTTTGGGTATTATTAAAAACAATAACAATAACTTATTAATGTTCAGAGAATAAATTAAAACGGAAGAGGGCCATGAAGTCTTGGCCTCGACGACAGCCCCTGCAAAATGTGGGTCGGGTCAGTAATTAACGATTTGTGTCCGGTAGCGCAAACAGCTTTAATATACAACCCTTTTTTTATTAGACCAGGCTAATAGAAGAGTTAGGCGTTCACCTGATAATAAGTGATGTTTGCGCTGGTTAAGATCGTATACACGGCACTACAACGTCGCCTTAGGACGTAAGGTGTTAAGTCTTGTTATTTATTAGTAGTTATACTTTAATACAGTATATTTAGAATACCCCAGCAATTTAACTAGAATACCTCATGCTTTAAACTAAAATACAGTAAAGTTTGCAATTTACTATTTCGCGGTACAAACATTAGCTGCGGTGGTAACTATTTAAAAGGTAACAAAGACCTTGCGAATATAATCAACATCATCAGCCGATAGAAATTCATTGTTGGAAACGAGCCTACCTCAATAATCGAGGGATTTGGGCCATCTCCCATCACGCTGGCCCAATGCGCGTTGGTGAGGAGCCTCGTTCGCTGATTAGCAGGCTGCACCAGCAGGTGAGGTTGACTTGGATCCTGTGAGGTGTTTTGTGGGATTTTGTTCAACCTTCTTATTTTAAACTTAATAAGCAGTAAATAGAGCTTGGAGTCACACCAACCCTTATATCGCCAGCGTTGTGGAATACGACCCGAATCTTACTGGTAGTAGGTCTCTGTTTTTAAAGACCGGTTTTTAGGTACCGCAGCTCTTCTTTTTACTGCCAAATAGTAATGTTTGTACATTACTGTATTTAATGAAGAGTGATGTATGATTTGAGGTGTTGTGTGGGACGCACACCACTAACCGACAAACGAAGCTGTGGCTTCTCACCAACCTGCATTGGGCCAGCGTGGTGGGGGACAGCCCAAATCTCCCTTTTATTGCGGAAACGTTATATTCAGCAGTAGACATCTCGTTGATGATGAAACATTTTTAAAATACTATCGATTTTATAATATAAGTATACAATGGTAAGTTAATGGTCACCAGTAACAGACGACTGTTACTAGTAAACAGTATGAACAAAATGATAATTAAAAAAAAATCTTTTTTATGAACATAAGGGTCAATCACGATCCCTCCTGTTGTTAAGTGATGATGTGGTCTATGTTGGTAAAGCGCATTAACTTACTACAGCCTATTCGCCCAATTTGAAGTTCATGGTCACAAAAATCATTACAAAGTCCGAGGGATAGAGGAAAACTTTACCTTAAAGGTAAATTATATCAGATAATGTTATGATTTTTTTTTTCACTTACGTTATTAAAGCTATAGCCAGGGGTGTGCTTGTCGTACCTTGCGCATAATTTATACGCGGAGTGGCTTATGACTACAATATTTGCTCGAGGCGCACGTGCCTACGCAAAATAGCCTACCGTATTAGCCACTTACAACGCCCCCTACAGCAGCTCAAGTGAGCGAATTTTTTTACTTCACCCCCCACCCCTCAATTTTGACCCCATTTTGACAATTAGTTCCAAAAAATAACAACACTTTGTTTATTTTATCCTTAACGGTACGTAACAACCATAGACATAAAGTGGCGATGCTTGATAAAAGATATGTGGAAAGAGAAAGAAAAATATAGAATCAAAGAAGATAGGAAAGAGAAAAGAAAAGGAAAAATAGGAATAAAACAAAATGGATTTAATAGACCCTTACCCAAAACACGAAAAGGAACTTATTAAAAAGAAAACACAAAGGCATTTCTACAAAGGCAGGCTTAGAGTACATGGGAATTCTCTAACAGCTAACCTTTCAAAAATTTACTGTCAAGAGATTGCAAGAGTACCAAGTGACTAATGATGTCGAGGACAGAGCGGAGTTGAGGAGAAAGATAAGAAAGCAGACCCCACCAAAGTAGAGGATAGTGGCTAGGAAGATAGAGATAGATGTCTCTTGTCCAACGCTAGCAAATTGGCATTGTAGCTTTCCCTTAACGGCAGAAAGCAAAGCCAAGATGAGGTGGAAAAATGTAGTGTCAAGAGATTTGCGAGAGTACCAAGTGACTGATGATATCAAAGACATAACGAAGTGGAGGAAAGAGAAGGAAAGCTAACCCCTCCACCATATGGGATAGTGGTTAGTAAAAGAGATAGAGATAGTTGGTATACTAGTTGTTACAAACACTGTAATTGAAAATTATTTAATATCAAATGTGAACAATGCCGTTGAGTAATTGTAGCGACACAATTAAACAGAGTATCAAGCAACTGAACAATTAAGCGGAAAGCTTTTGATGGAAGCTGTTTATTACAGTTTAAAGCTAGTGAAGTCTAAGTGACAAAGCTTAAATCAAAGATGAAGAGTGAAAATTTACCGGAATAACTATTTAAGCTTCGCAATAACTGATTTTGCTTACAATGTTTAACTGTAGGTACTGGAGAAAATTGTAATTATGTACGAGTATAAACTTTTGGATAAGTACTAACTTTGATGGTAAGTGATACGCTTATATGGTACACAGCACCATATTGCACTCCTCTTCAGACGTGGTCTGTTAAGTCTCGTTACCTAAGTAAATTCACTAGCTACAGCACTATTCAAACTGGAACACAGTAATGTTTGACCATAATATTTAGTGGTAGGAATAGGAGCTGTATTGGTACCTACTTAGACGGTCTTTGGTAACAGATACCTTCAACTATTTAATCAATAAAACTGATGAAATATTTTTAAATAAGATTTAATTATTGTATGAGATAGTTAATAAGGGGTGTGAGGGATCCCACACAACACCGCATAGAACTGAAGCCAACCTCATCTACTTGCGGTGCAGCCTTTTATTTGCAGTTAATAGCTGATTATATAAACCATCCGGTTATATATAAATACTAAACCTGTGAAATAATAGCTAGTATTTCCTTTACATTCATATAAACATTAATACTTAGTTTGTATTATTTAAAAAGCATTCTATACGACTCCAGCGAACGTTTGGAGATGTGAGATGTTGAGATTGGTAGTAAAAGTATGGTAAATAACATGAAATAATAATACGACTAATATATATAAAAAATTACACATATAATGTATACATACATGTACAGGTATATACGTATATAATAAATATACTAACATTACATGTCTTTGATGATTTCGTAGCAGCTTTTTAAACAATTTCTTTTATTATAAAAATATATATGTTTTACTTCTATTAAGGCTTTAGTAGAAATTACCAAAAACATAAAAAACCATTATTATAAGTAGACTACAGTCTTTCCCTTAAAGTATACCATCAAGTATTTACTTTGATACTAATACGTCTAGTGCCATAGGAATCTACAAGAGTAACATGAATCGAAGTAAGTAACTTTAAATTCAACTTGACTTGACTAAAGCTAATGCAAGGCTCTCTTTTAACTTGTTAGTGAACATTTCAAAGGATACATCCTCAACATTAGTACTTCCGGTAAACTTGAATATCACTGTAGTATCAAATCAAATCAATGTTAGATCACTTTTCTAGATATGTATATAATTGAATATGAATCAAAAGGAAAATTAAAATATTTATATTTATATATATA
>DWLS01004871.1:0-13379 GCA_018246255.1 Pachliopta kotzebuea | reverse complement strand
TGCTTGACCACTATCCCACCTGGTGTTAAGTGAAGATGTGATCGATGATGGTAAAGCGCATTAACCTAGCAAATGCCCATTCACTCTTTTCTTGAAGATGCAATTGGAAAGTCCAAATACGATTAATGTTCCGAATGCCCCGTATCTGATGAAATACTTACCCGGCGCTTATATACACTGCTGGTGGTTCTTAAGACACCTTCCAATGGAATCTAGATCTAGATGTTGCGATATGGCCACGAAATCAGCTGCCTGCCTGCATGAAATATGAACATTACATATTGTAGTAAATCAATGGAATAAACAACGTTATACTATCTTCTTAAACTTTGTATACGTTTTGTTTTTCAAGGAACACTTGATGAGATTAGGAATGATTTTCTTTTTTAATTTTCTTCCTGTCATTTTACTTATACTTGTACCTTTCTTTACGTTTTCAATTTATTTAAAAACTACACTTTTTGACATTATTCTTACAAGAATACGTAGGTCTAAAACATATTATAATAACGAAAGCCATTTTGATATGGTACTTTTTTGAAATGTAAGTATCGGGTGTTCATACCTATAATGAAAAATAGTTAAGTTTTGATGCTTTACCAAGAATTTTCTTATTGTAAGTTTTAAGCTGTTTGTAAACATAGATTTTGTTTGATTTTTTTTTAGAATTTTTTAATACCTATAACTCGAATTACTTTCACTCCGGCGCCAGTTTCCTGGCCTAGTAAAAGGCGATTCTGGCGAAAGTAGCCTCTCTAAAGTCAAGTTCAATAACACAGCATAACAGTACTGGTTCAGCCGGCGAGCGCGCATCATTGCGTACTGAGATTTTACCGTTAACCGGTAAGATATCATCTCGCGATACTCCGAGTCCGTTAGCTGAAGTCTTATCGAGCTCGGTGCAGTCCCTTTATTTCGATCCTCCGATTCGCTTTAAATGGATTGAAGATGAAGCAACTTATATTTTTTATTGTAATATGTTGTGTCATACAAGTGGCGGTTCCGGCTAAGTATTTACCCAAATGGAAGAAGCAGGTGAGTTTCTTTTTATCAGTTAAAAAGGCTAATAATATCGCTTTAAATAGCTTTATTTGTCGTGTTTTTTGATAACTTTACAAATATATCAACTAATATTTTCTTTTCCTTGTCAATAATTATACAATAATGTTTATGTTCATCAGTTTTATGCACGATTATTTTAACCGGACCAGTGTTCAAGACGCAGGGTCTCCATCTTTACCAGCTCTTAAAGACCAAATCTAGTCAAGTTAAAGTTCTAGAATAAAACACTATATATTTCTTTTTTTTAATTAAGGCTAGAGTTATAGAGGTTACTCTAGATTATTAATTAACTCATATTAGTAATTTGTAACCGAATAATTTCTTCCGTCTTGCGATGGTTAACCGATTACCTTATATGATGGATATCCCTGCTTCGATTCCGAGGCCACATTACGTTCAAATTTAGTTTATGATAGGGTTTTCAGCTAGATATTACTCTCGTATTATAAATCTACTGTTATAACCGAATTATATGTTCTGGTAGATATATGTTATATAGGAGCCAGAATATCCTGTCAGCTTGTATGGCTGTCTTCGGCTTCATTGTTACTATGAAATACGGCCTAATCATTACTTTCCCGTAGATAAAAAAAACTTATTTAATATTCTCTGTATGTTTGTTGTTGTGTGTGCTAACTTTTCGTGAATAATCATTCTTTAACTAATCCAATTTAGTTTAATTTCATTACTTTCTTAGTCTTAATTATCTTAAGTATGATGAATTTCAGGTAAAAAAGAAATGCTGATAATATTCGTTTAGCTTTGGATAGACAAACAATATATTTTTTTAACAAACTCTTACTTTATTTAGGCAAACATTTTACTCTATACCTGATCTGTATTTTAGGATAAATTAGAGGAAAATAAATTTCTAGCAATAATGTTATACCTAGACATTTTTCAGAATAGGACATTTAAATATTATGGGCAAGTTTATCACTTACTATCAAATGAGCTTCTTACTCTACTATTTTCTGCACTTTTCATCCCCACATTAAAATAGGAATACACTCATTGCATATTACTTTTTGTCGTTAGATATAAACGATATGTAACTAATATTTATCATTGATATGGCGTATTGACTAATAATAGACGAAACAAAGATTACATAATATGAATACCGTTTTTATTTTACGTTATATTAAGAAATGGTTAAATGTATGATCAATAACCAAATGTATGGGTTAACATAAATTCAAATGAACATAAGTTGATATATAAAATTAATGAAGTCGTTCTTAAGAACAAGGGATGAGACGTTTTTGCACGACCAGGTTTCAAAACCTAATATTTAGTATCAAGTATATGCACTAGGTACGTGTGCAAAAATATTTCAAGTACATTATGCCCAAAGTTGTTGATGCTATATTTTTACACACAACCAATTGAGGAAGGTTTAAGTTATATATTGCGTTATTTTTATTGTGTCTGTATTGTACAGTATCGGAACATATAGTTGCATCAAAATATTTTAAAAAGTATTCGCAGACTTGATCTTTTATTTTCGTATATAAAACCATGTACCGGGGCGTCTGGGTGTTGATTTTTGCAAATACAACTTATCCTATTCAGAACTCTTAAGAATATATCTAAAGCAATGTTTTCTCCGTGGTTTTCCTCGCGGCACACTTTCTTACTGCTTTCTCGCGCTCATATTAGAAAGTGGCCCGTGACTCACCGGTCTCTTCGACGCCGCTCCTGTCTAAAGGAAAAGAACAAAATAATTTCGGGGTCAAGGAGATTAAGAGCCGTTGTTCCTATTTGTTATGGTCCGGTGTTTGATTAGTCATTTTTTAACGGTCACGCGATAGTACAATTTAGATAAAAGTAACTTCAGATTTATGTACTTTTGAAATTTCTTATTACACGGCTATTTAAAAAAACTACCATTTGTACAAGTTAATAATATTTATACTGGTAAAATCAAGGTAACGGGTATATGAACATCCCTGGAGAGTTCCTACTGTAGCAATATAATAACCAAGGAGTTTATAACGGCTTTGTTTTAAAAAGAGGTTGACGATTTCATCACGATATTTCCCTTCGAGTACAAATTTTTGATAATTAAATACCTAAACTGAATAACTAAACGTAATCATATTTAGCTTAGTTGAGCAATATATGTTACATTCTTCAGGCGCATAGTGTTACGATCCTAAATCACTTTAATGTTGGTGCTTGTGATTGAGGCGGCATAATCGTTCACCTTTTTTATCCAGCACTAGTTTTACGTAAAGAGGCGTGATTAAGTGTTTATTTAATTAGACGCACATTAAATCTAGCTGGTAATAAATGCTCTTTTTTTATTCTATGAAGCAACGAGCCGTTGGTAACTACCTAGAAAGTCACCGTTGCCAGCTACCGTCTGTATCACCGCAGTTTCTGTTTGTAACGTCAAACAGTAAAGTGCAAATATTACTGTCTCCTAGTTATAAGGGCGTGACGAAACTTAATACCTAAAGTCTTCAAGTGACAAGCGCAATGTGGTACAGTGTATATAGTATTAACTAGTGCCACTTCAACGTGATACTTACAATTCATTAGTTCCTTAAATGTCGTATTTAGTATTAGCATAAGCATATAAGTTACTTCGCGCCTGCCAAGTGGATTGCCAAAGGTTGTAACTAAATGACCATTAACCTGATTGACAAGTTGCGACGATGGCATCAGGCTGGTTGTGTTAACAATCAATCTCAATCAATGTAACATTAAGGGATTAAATGTTAAGTTGATTAGGAAACTTGTAATGCTGTACTTAGGTTTATGTTTTCGGCTCCTCAACCAACGGCGTTAACTAATAACTGATATATGTTAATTTGTTGAAGGGAAGCGGAGTGAGGAAAGACATGTTTTAAGAGAAATACCTTTTGTTGGCATTCGCCAATGCGCATTTGGCCAGTGCGATTAAAGTTCTCGATTGTCTATTTGAGAGAGAAAGCCTCGGTCCCAACAGTGGGGACGCTAAGAGAGCTTAATTATTATTATTATTCTTGTAAATTACGTCCACTAACTTCAATGGTTTTAAGAACACTTAAGTTAAATGGATAGTTATTAATATCTAATTGATAAAGTTTGTTCTTGTATAATAAGGTTTGAAATTATTCATGTAAAACTTTTGAAGTTAAATGGCATTACCCGTTTTTTTTAATAAACAAACCAAAAAGATTAGGTTAGGTAAAGTTTGATTTTGTTATTTTTTCAACTTAAATTGTTAATAAAACTGTTTAGTTTTCTCGGATTGTTTTCGAAATAGAGTTGTCATTTACAGACGTTATAGAATTTTAAAATAAATCGAAAGTATGGTTAGTAAATAACATCAGTTCATTGAATCATTTGCTATATACCGTACGCGATCGATAGCGGGCCGAGGTCATAGACTAGTCTTTTCCAATACAGCTAGCGTTGTTCACTGATGAAAGTTGCCCAGTCTTGTCCTAGGTCAGATATTTTTGAAGGGCTGTACGTATCCTGATATTTACTTCAAAATTTTATTAGCTGCAGCCCTGTCAACAATTTAACTTCTTTCATTGACACAGGTTTATCGAAAGCAATTTGTTACTTTGCCTAGAAATTGTCAGTCTCAGGCGGACATTGCCATATTATTACCGATATATTAGTTATGACTTCTTGTTGCTATAACAAGACCTCATTGATGTTTCTCCGTGTGAGGAATTGGAGAGGATATTATTATTATTCACTACATAAAGTAGATCATAAATATTCTCTATATTTATCTGCACTCCAGTAAAAACACCTTTTTTAATCTGCTTGACATGATTTTGATATAAATTTATGACTATGAAGTCAACGATGTTAAAACGTGTTTGCGCGGAATACTTTGGTTCTCATATGTTGAGAATTGAAACACAGCACTCTTAAGGCAATGAATTTAGTACCATTGTTACCCGTGATATTGTCAAACACAGGGAATACTGAATTACAAGGCAAGTGGTTAACCGAACCGCCGCGGAGGCAGATTGGTTTAAATATCCGATTATAGGTTCCTAAAATTGATTAATCAACGCTCATGCAATGTTAGTAATGCTTAATCCGCTCGCAAGCTTGGCACGGCTTCCACCAGCACATAATGCACTGGTCACAACTGTCTTCTCATCTCAGAAGCCATTCCGTCAGGCGTGCGAACTGCCCGCGGTGCAGAGCGAGCACAGCCACTACGTGTGCGATGACAAGGGCGAGCCCAAGTGTCTCCCCGGCTGGCAGGGGGACCTCTGCGATGTGCCCATCTGTAAGAAGGGATGCGACCCATTGCAAGGTTAGTTGCTCATATTGTACACATACATCGTGTTTTCAGTTTGATGAATTATATAGTAGGTACATAAAGTTAACGATTCGATAAGGTTTACCATCTCGGTTTATATCTTTATCTTTGCGTTTGTGTCCAGAAAAGAAATAACTACTTGGTATTGATGGTTGTTATAATAGAGAACGAATAAAATATTGAACAACTTGATATCCAAATGGTAGTAATTTGAAATTTTTTATCTTTCTTGCCAATTGCGAACGTCGAAAACATATATAATAAGTCTGTGTATAGAATTCATGATTCAAAATCAAATGCCTTTTTGGTGAATTGGATTAGACTTCCTTTAATATCATATAGGCAGTTATTCTACCTTTATAGCAGTACTTATAATTTAGATAAACATACTATCAGAACACATTATTCCTTCTGTTAAATGTTAAATACTTGATAATTTCAAGGTGTTCCTAAATTCATGATATCTTAAAGCTGTTATTATGGAATAATAATAATTTGCAGGCTATTGTAATCGACCTGGCGAGTGTCGATGTAAGATGGGCTTCTACGGCGAGCGATGTAACAAGTGCATACCCATGCCAGGGTGCCAGCACGGATATTGCAATGTGTCGTTTGAATGTCAGTGCCGCCCCGGATGGGACGGAATATTCTGCACAGAACGTTAGTACAAGCAAATTAGTTAAAATATTTTGGAAATAAATACTTCCACTGTTGCAATTTCGAGAGGAGAGAATCTAGGGAACTTAACATGCTGCTCAAGATCGGGTTGGCCTATACTAAATATACATGAAAATTATGGATCTTTAATTTTGGTTGGTATCTTCATAATGATTTTCTTAAATGCCCCCTACAGATGGAATCTACGTTCTTTAGAACTTTAACTATATATCCAAACTGATTGATATAAGCTGAGGATGAAGGTAAAGAATGTTATATTATTATAGTATTAAGTCTTATTCGTTTATATGAAAGTAAATATATTTCTGTTACTTTCTAAATAGCAATCTGTCGTTCGGACTGCCATGCGACTCGTGGGTACTGCGAGGCACCTGGTGAATGCCGGTGCCGGCTGGGCTGGGCCGGACCCACCTGCCGCGCCTGCCAAGCACTGCCAGGGTGCCAGCATGGATACTGTGACAAGCCTCTCGAGTGCAAGTGTCTACCCGGATACACCGGGCTCCTATGCCAGACTCGTAAGTAGTTTACTAGTTTGACATGTTAACTGCGCGACGCAATTGATATTCTGTTGCACTTCCGTTTACATAATAATTCGCAAAGTGATTCATCACTTTCTATTTTTCTACTTTTCATTTTAGTGTCAATCATTATACATACAATAATCGCTGCATGACCAGAGTTAATAATGTGCATATTATAAGGAGAAGTAAAATTGGAATTTATGAGAATTCTTTGGAATAATCTCTCCTCTAATTCAGTTTTACTTTATCATTCATTTATGTGAATATAGTGAGATCCAAACTATCTTCCTGTTCGATAAATCTGATGCCACTTGCATCGAACTTGGTTATAAATAATTTTCTACGGCGTGCGTTTAACACAATTGTTTTAAATATTATAATTTTGAAATCATTTATCAATATGTTCAGCTTGATATAATATATACTTTAAAAAAGCTTGATGTCTTTGGCAAATTGCATTCAATTGTTTTAAAATGGTAATATTATCAATAATACATAATTATGCATATATAAATCATCCTTAGTTCTCATAAATAAATTTGTACATACCGATATACTTATGTTTATTCATTATTATATGTATGAGTATAATATGTATTATTAATATATCTATATTAAGTATATTACATTTGTTTTTTGTGTCTAATTTAATGTTGTATACTGTGATATAATTTAATATTATTTTCATATGTATTATCACACACCTTTTACTTTAACTGCTCCATGCACTTACCTACTTATCTCATAACATCTCTGCACCAAGGTAGACTGTAAGATAATGCCAATGGCATTAAGTCCACCTTTATACTAGGTGTAAGAAGGAATAAATACATTACTATCTGTGATATGAAGGTCCAGAATTGCTAATTTTAAGTTCCGTTGTATATCAAAACTCGGATTCTTTCTTAGCGCTTCACCTTCGCTTGAGTTTTAAGTAACACTTGTATTTTTTTGTATAATATTTATTTTGAATATATGTTAATGTCTAATAAGTTTAAATAACAAAGAACCTATAAGAAAATTATTAAATTTTGCAGCTATCTGTGCCCCTGGTTGCCACGGCGAGCGCGGATACTGCCGGCGGCCGGGGGAGTGCCGTTGCAAGGTGGGCTGGACGGGGCGCAACTGTGCACAGTGTCACCCATACCCAGGATGCGTGCACGGCACCTGCAACCGGCCTTGGGAGTGCATATGCAAGCCCGGCTGGGGCGGCATGCTATGTGATGAAGGTAACGACAGAAAATGTCTTTTAAATAGCTCTACGACGCAAAAACTACGCATTTACCGTATGGCCGCTTATAAGATAGAAGCTTGGTACAATGTGGTTTACTGGTACATCTCGGTTACTAGAGATTTTTAGAGAGTATGACCATGGCGCCGATTTCTTTTTTCTTCTAGAAACTATATTTTTTTATTTTTTTTTTAAAGGACAACTTACGGCTATTATATCTTACATCAATTTGTGACATTAAACAAAGTCAAAAGCCATTTACAAGTTATCACCGATAGAATATATATTAGTAAGTTTTGTAGAATATATATTTATATAACTATATATTCTACAAAACTTACTGAGGTAATAAGTAGAAGAACAAAATCTTTGCTAGAGGAATGTTGTCATAAGAGAAAGACCGACAATGAACAAAGAAAACAATTACTGATAAAGTGAAATAGGAATCTATCTCGGATAACAGATCTATTAATCACATATAGTTTATAAAACAAGGAGCCATTGTATAACCTTAGTATATAAGTAGCTTGTATTACTAAATAAAATCAGTTCTCTCTCAGTTTTTATTAACTTAACATCATAGCCTGGGGCAGTAGTCCCAAGCATGTAGTTTTTAAAAACTCTTCCACCCGATGGCTCATGCTAACTCTAGTTGCGTCATATTTAGTACAGAAAATAAAGGAATGACCAATCTTTTACAGAGCTGAACTATTGCGAGAAGAATCCCGATACTTGCAAGAACGGTGGTAAATGTCAGTCCTTGGAAGCTGGTGACGGCAATTTTAGATGCAACTGCCCGTCTGGGGTCACTGGGAAGCACTGCGAGAACCTACCAGAGAGTATGACGACACCGACGCCTGAAAGCAGTACAGCAGTCTCCGAAACCAGTGGAGGGGACGCAGGCTCTACTGCTTCCGTTGAAGTGGACGTAATCACGAAGGAGCCTGACAATCTTGACAATGAGACTGAATGAAACAATTTAATTATAAATGTATATTTGTCACCCCCAATAGTTTGAATTGCAATTGACAAACTTTAAATATATTTTATTAACTCCATATTGTAGATAAATATTTTATATATGATATTGTTAAGAAATTTCGATGAAATCTTTGGGAGAGACCTATGTCCAGAAGTGGAAGTCCATAAAATGATGATGCTGTTAACTGAATCATATTTTGATTTTTACTATTTGAATTGTTGTTGTATAATTAGAGATATTAGTAAAGAATGTTGCGTTAAATTATTTGTTGTGATGTGATTTGTGTGATTGTTGTTTATTTATCAGTATGTTGCTTCTATTTATTTAATTGCTGGATTTTGTAACGATTTAGTTTAAGTTTTTAAGATGAAAAGTGTCTTTAATAAATTAAATAAAATAAAATTTATTTTATTTTTACATTTAGTAAAGGCTTAGTTAATAAACGAGGTTGTCTATGTTGTATTTATCAAAGATACGAGAGTTTTTAACTTTCTCGTTGTGAGAGAACGTCAATGCTAGTTGTGGGAACAATAAATGGGCTGTTTATAAAAATGATCATTATTCTATTCCTACCTGATAATTCTCGTTTAGCTAGGACTTTGACTATGCTTCCTTTTTATAACTAGAAATTCCTTATTTTTAGTTTTTAAAAGTTTCATTTGGTTAAGTAAGAAAGTATTAATCCTTTACGTTTTTTCTAGTAGTGCGTAAAGCAATACTTTCTTCTCTGTGGACTGTTGATCTAGAAGCATTAATATATTGCATACATTTTTCGAAGATTTTCTGAGTACAAAAATGTGCCAACTTCTGTAATAGATTAAAAAAGAAAGATGTACTATATAATGTTAACAAGTATATGATTTTCATAACGTAAAAAACTTTTGTTATTTACAACAACATAAAAACTTGACATCGCGTAGTTGATGTGTAATTATTAGTTACGAGCTTTAAGCATTTAATCGTTACATTAATGTTCGTAAAAACATGTCTATTAGTACAAAAATTACTTCACCGTGTTAATTATAGCTTAAGCAATATATAATATCAATTAAGCGTAAATATAACTTAAAAACTTTGAAATAAGGTTCATTATATGTCGATGGAATGTTGTGTAACCGGGAACTAGTTTTTTGATACATAGTCACAGATGAGTGCTGGTTTCTTTATGATATAAGAAAAGTTAGTTCGCCTAGTAGTAGGAACCCTAAATAATTTCTAAAGTGTAACGTTATCTAAGAAATACGGGATACTTATACAATTCATGATAATGATTTATTAATATGAATGTATTAAGTGTGGTGAAACGATGCGCTATAGGCGAAATTGGAGTTTGGGGTTTCAGAGAAGGACAACTAATTCATATGTTCCAAGAACAATTGTTTCTCGTGCCCTTAAAAAGACCGGTGGTAGTTCTTCGTCAGCGGAGACCGTCTAGATAAGTAACATCGCTCCTGTTTCTGCCTAGATCTAAATAAACATGACTATAATCAGGTATGAAAGGTGCTGTGTGGTTGTGAAATTACTAGGGTAACGAGATTGAACGTCTTAAGTTTTAAGGCGATTAGCGCAATGTGGTGCTGTGTTAAGATGGTATATCTAAATCAGCGCCACGTTTTTACGGATAAGCGTATCACTTACCATAAGGTGAACGCCTTTTTCGTCTCGATGAATTAAGAAAAGGAGGTTATTTCAGAAAAATGGGAGTGGCTTTTAATCTGACCTTGACAGCACAGAACTTACGGAATTGTTTGCTGAATCACAGGTAGTATAATTTCCTCAAACGCCCGAAGACCTATGGTCAATACTTATTGTGTTAAAATGATTAAAAGTTAATAAAGATAATTTTCCAATATGTACAGAGTACATTGTAATTAAAAAAATCTAGGTAAGAAACAGAATTGATCAAAAAATTTGCAGTCGCAAAGGTGTACTGGAAATCTTGGCTTTTTTAAGGTATATAAGCTATGGAGTATGCCGAGTGTTGTAAATAAAAATAAGGCGAAAAAATAAAATTGAACCTAGATAGGCAGGGTCGACCCTGTTCGTTTGTGTTAGAAGGTGACTTTTTAATTGACCGGTCGGGGATCGGCAGCGCCTTTACTTGTTAACTAGGTAAAGTTGATTCGCATGCACTTTTAGGGTTCGGCGAGTTTGAAGATTTACTTTGAAGGCATGTAATGCATGTCACTGAGTTTTAAATACCATAGAATACTAACGAGATTTAAAAATCCAGAATCATTAATTACATATTATTAAAATGGTAAGGAAAGGAAGACGGAATGTAAATGGGAAGGGAGAGTAGGGAAATAGTACATCTTAAAAGCGATTCTCAATTAAACTCAAGTACAGAACTAATATCAAATGATATGATTTGACATAAGTCGTCTTTCTCGCTGTCTCAGTAAGTTTACTAGTGTTTATCAAAAACTAGTGCTGCGATAGTATTTACAGTCTTCTGCAAGAGAGCCGTCTACAGAAATAAGAGTCTGCTGAGTCTTATGAACAAAAGCAGAATTTTTTTGTTACGGATTTCTCTAAAATATATTTATGTGTATAATACTTGTTTAAAGTAAGAAGAAAATTGTTACTCAATAATTAAAGGAGATGAATCTTCTACAAAAGTGAAACATGAATTGTATAGCGCAAGGTATCCTTGTTTTGACTTCAGTATTAAAAATTATAAATTTTACACAAACACAATTTTTAACATTGTGCGAAAAAAGCAAATAAATTCTTATATATGTATATACATAACAGTAAAGCATATGTATCTGGGCTGAAAGAATGACAAAGCTCAAGATTTAATCTATGTAAATGTAAAAAAATCTTACATTTAAATGGCGTTTCGGCCCTACATTTACTAGTTAATTAAAACACAAAACTGCTTTACCCGTTTATTACCTTAAATAGATGTCCATATCCACTAATGTACCGACGGGGCGGGGCCCATTTGGGATCTTATTAATACCTTACATAGCACCTGAATAGTTGCATAATGACACCAATCATCCTGTTTTAGTAGAAACGGATGTTGGGCGGCAGCTAACTGATTGATTAAGAAATAGAATTTTGCTTATTAGCCTAATGAAGTAAATATAGAAATAGTCGTTCTAATAATTGATCTTTTTGTTATTTAATTATTTTACACTCAAATATGTCGTCAATAACTCAATGACTTAAAATACCTGTGAAACCGCCGTTAAAATTTACTGCGATCAATAACGTAAAACATGTAAGCGTAGTTAGAAGTTAACGAAGCAAAACAAGGACATGAAGTTAATTTAGAAGCAAAAGTTATGATAATGATTATGGAGATTTAAAATAATAAAATTTGACAGGTGGTAGAAAATCTTTTTCATTAAAGCGTAGCGGCAGGGGAACGTTTACTTATAGTGAGTGACATGCTCACTTATCCCATGATATTCTTCTCTACCGCATTGTGCTAGTTGTGTGCAGAGATAAATTATTAAATCTCATTATCCCGGTAATTTCATTAGATATAAGGCAGTTGACTCTTGCAACTACTTACCTAACTAACTACTGATAAGGCACTTCAAACCGGAACACAAAGTAGAGATTTTTGGGCGAGATTTGACGCTGTGATATTACCTACTCAGAGCTTTTATAAAATGTGAAAAAAATGGTTGATATAAAGATACTGGATACTAGATATGATGATACAAATTTCTTTACCATTATTTTTAATATAAAAGAAAAGTCCAGTAGGAATTGGATCTGATGGTAAAGTATAACGATGTTGTCGAGCTGGTTAACTCATAATATAAGCCGGTTATCCAAACAATTTTAATTTTTTTTTTCGTAGTAGCACTTAAGTCAATGTCAAGTTGTGATGGGACCGAAGTTGGTAATACAGATATGTAATCTAGTAAAATCAATTTAATTTTGATTCTATTTGCACTCATGCGTCAATACATATATAAATGCTGTATTAGTTTTACAAAACTCAGTCATTAATTGAGTTTGATCATAATGTGGTTATGTAGCTGGCTGCTGATTAATCCTCAAGGTAAAATCTCGCGTATTAAAGGATTGTCCTTTGGTTTCTTAATAGTCCTGTAAGTAAGCATTCCGCACAAAATTGTGCAATCAAGCTCTAGAGCGCTTGCGTAGTGACCGTTTGATCCCGGAAATGCTGTGCTAATTCGCCCATACCCTTCTTACTTGATATTCAACTAGCTTCGTTTTACTTTCAATAGTAGTTTAACTAAGTTAGCTTTTTCTTAACTTTTAGTTAGGGTACTGATATTGGGTTAAATTCTGGAAGTCACAATATAACTATAAGGCTATGCTGTTTACTGATGATCTCACAAATTTTACTGTGTCGGTGAAGTTTACTTCTGCAGCGCTTACTTCTGCCGTCAAAAAGAAGTGAGCATTATTGTGTTTTGTTGAGAAATTAATACCTGAAAATAATAAAATAAAAATAGCTATTGTTAGTAATTAAAAATGTAAGAATAAAGTGATTAAAAACAATCTTTTTTTGATCTCACTATTGGGACTTAGGTTTTTTTCACGGAGAGATAATACTACTAATACTCATTTATTGAATACAAGTTGTTGAAGTCCATGTATAATTGTTGCTGAGGAAGTCGGTTTTTTTTT
>DWLS01004870.1:0-13379 GCA_018246255.1 Pachliopta kotzebuea | reverse complement strand
TGGCCTCCAAAAAACTCGGAGTACTCAACAGGGCCAAACAGTACTTCAAGCCGGCTCACCGCTTAAAACTGTATAAGGCACAGGTGCGGCCTCACATGGAGTATTGTTTGCACATTATTGTTTTACAGCGGAAATAGGAGCTGCAATGACTCTTATCCAGACGATCTCCTACAGCAGAGACCTTCCGCTTACTATTGCTCGTAATTTATAAAAAACGTTTTTGGTAACTAGGACAAAAAACACTGATAGCCGAGAAATTTGAAAGATATGCGAAACATTTGGAAGTTTGATGTTGTAAATAATGTAACTATGTATACATAGTTAAACATATTATTTAGGAGGATTCATACATTTTAGTTTAAAAGAGTTACTGAAAAAATACTAAGAAATTAGAGCAAGTTTGCATCTTGAGTTTACCTTATCAAAACTAAATTAATTTAGAAAAAACTAAACAAAATTAAAATTTTGTTATCAAATATCACACAACGAATTCGTTAATGGCTCTTTATAAAATCTGTCAAAGAAGTTCCACTATTAATCAGAACTGTAAAAAACATTGTTATAACATTTGCTTAGCGGGTTACTCCCATGACATGTTACGATGAGAAGTTAAACAGCTCCTCGACATCAAAGTGAGCTAGCCGATTGACCCACGAGAATGTTGTATACATAAGATCGGTGTTTTACGAGGCCGGCACTAGAACCCATAAAGCATAATTCCCAAGAGTTATTCTAAACTTCACTATACCTTTTTCCGTTCGCTTACACTAAATTAACCATTCTAATGGAACAGGTTCCCGCTGTGACCTTGACACCAGTAAATATTTAGACGCGTACGCATCAATCCATGTGATTAACTTCCGTTGTTAAAATGCTATATATATTTGATTGGAGATAACTACGGTAATATTATATTCCATTGACACTATTTTATATACTATAAAATAAAAAACCAAACCTGTTCATATCCCTATACAAGATTAGCAAAATTATCAATTTGATTCTTAGTCAAAGTACCTACTTCTTTTTCTTTACTTTTACTTATACAAATGTTTTCACGCGTATATTGTATGTAAAGTACGGTAATATTATACGATAGTAATATCTCGATATGGTAGTAACGTCATTGTAACCTTTCATTTTCCTTTACATTTTAGTACGCGTTAACCAAATGAATGCTTCTTTGATAATATCAATGATTTAACTTAGTTCTTAAACTGTTTAATAGTCAAAAACCTATTGCCGTAGTAAATTAATTTGGTAATTAACTATAACAGAAGTTTGAAATACTTTTCTGCTACAAACATTTAATTGTAATTGACAAACTTATTTTAATTTGCCTATTACTTTCAGTTTTTTATCACAAATTATTTAACATGTCAATTTAAATAAAATTTAAAAAGCAAAAAATAAATGTATGCGGTGCTGAAAATTTTCAATTATTGAAAAAGAAAATTAACTTCTAAAGGAATTAAGAAAGGAGGCAAACAATGGTAAAACAAAATTTCTCATTTCATGAGAAACTCTGCCAAAAACACATGTTTTCCACGTAGCTACTAGTTTAGAAATACCTTTATTATGATCAAAGCAGCGCGCTATAAAAGTTGTATGTTTTACTACGACATTGGGTATATAGTTATTTTCAAAAGTAATAAACACTTTTATTTCATTGGTTGGGTTTTTTATTTTTCTGAAGCAGGGATCAGGTTTAATACAATGATATTCAATGTCTTTCTTTTCGTTCTATAGTCACAATTGTTTATCCTTATTAAAATATTTATAAAATACACGGCATTAAAATTACAAAAAAATCCCAAAACGGCTAAAATCATTGCTTTAAATTACAGCAAAGAATATTCTCGGACAAGACAAATAAAAAAAATAGTTAAAATAAACGCTGTGGTTTTTAAGTTACTAAGCCATAGTTACAAACGTAGAAATAAGTATAATAAATAAAATAGTTATAAGACAACACATATAAAATTTTGTAAGTAAAGTATAATTATAGTGAGTAGTATTATTCAATTATTAATGTTGTAGACGACGGAATATTTACGAATTTCAAGCGATTCTTGAAAACGAAAAGACTTTTTCAACTATTTTACAAAAACAATGTCGAGCTGCTTAATAATGAGTCACCTACATTTTAAGAAAATATAGATATTGTTATTAAGGTAATAATATTTTTTTTAGAAATGACTAGTTTAGTGTACGATTTTGAATATAATAATGTATTTAGTTAAAATTACATAAACTTACTACAATATTCATAAAATATGTGCCCGATCGAAATCTGTCCGGTCGAAAAGATGTGGAGTATGTGATAATGATTATGTTAGCATAAAATCTGATAAAGACAAAAAGCAAATTTACGTGCTAATCCGCAATATAGTAGGACATTTCTTATTTTTATATGTTCATCAAATGTATCGATAAATTTATCGTGCACTAAAATATACATGTAGTATCTATTGCGAGTATAAGGTCTATCATCATATTATCAGGTCATCTACATCATTATCATTAGTCCTGCTAATACTAAGCAAGGACCGATGGTTTCGTGACGATTTTAAATTTTATGTGCCAAAGCAAAGATAAATAAAATGGATTTATTCGTAAAAGCAATGTTTAAAAGTAAATTAGACAAAATTAGCAAAATATTGTATGGCAACAAAGCGTGTGAGTGAGCCGCGCGTGCGGACGGATGCGAGTCGTTAATGAGAATTTATCGTCTAAACCACAACACGGACTCTACTAACTCAAATTAGCAACATTTATTGTTATAGACATCATAATAATCTTCTACTCCATGTAAACGGGACTTCTTGTCTACAAAAGATAATATTTACGAATTATGTCTTTATACCAAGTGAAAAGTTTCTTTTGTAAGTAATTTATACATTTATTTTATTAACAATTCATTGTTTTAGTTTTAATATCCACTGCTAAATCCTTAAGAATGATGGATTATACTCGCCATGCTTGATGAGTGATATGACAATTCTAAAATGACAGTAAAGGTCACTGGAAAAGCAATAGTTATTTCACATCAATCGTTCCTTTCTTAAATATCCTCATGGGACGTCCCGGTTAAGATCGCTGTGTGTAAGCACTGTCACCATCCAATACGAATAAAAACAATACCAAAACAAAAATTTATTTCTGTAGATCGATAAATTATAATTCATAATTTCAATCATTTTAATATTAAATAAGTTGCAGACTGTGCGCACATTTCTGCACATAAACAATATTCTGGTATGGAATTCTAAATATAATTTTATCGCGAATGCGTGATTCACAAAATTCGCATGCAATAAATCGAAGAGACCACTTTGGATCTATACCATAATCAAATTTAAATATAAACCTTTCCTATTTACAAACGTCTAAAATTGACGGCAATTCCTCAGAATACTATTGTACATTTAATTAGGACAAAGTATAACCACAATGTTCAGATAAGCCAAGTTTTTCTTCAAACTTTTTTATATTTAATGTGTTAGAAAAAAGTATATTTATCCATTGACCCGGGTTTAATCAGTCCTGACTAGAAAGATATATCTAATGATATTATACTTAAGGGCTAAGGCCCGCGGCTGTAGAGCTATAGATGATGATGATGATTATACTTAAGGCATGATTAACCGATTCGTTACAGCAGGTTTCATTTTTAAATTCAAGTTTTATGCTTGCTAAAAATGTTTTTGATTTGCCATAAACTGAAATTCTTTTTACTATTTTTACAAAATTATGTTTACGATAAACATGTTTACCAAATTTTCAATATCAGCAACTTTGTCTTCATATTTCTTACTATTTAATCACTGAAAAACTTTCATTGGACATATAAATTACATTAACGCACTAAAATCAATGTATTAAAAAACACAGGAAATTAAATTATCAATATCTTTATAAATTAACTGTGAACGTGTTAACAGAACTTCGTAAAAAAGTGCTGTCAAGTGTGTAAGTTGAAATAAAATAAATTATGGGTATGTCCAAGTAATTAGTATTAACATAGCACAAACCATCAGTATGGAAAATTTTGCGCAAAATCATCGGAACTTTTAATATTATAAGAACATATGCGAGTTTACAAGTACACGCTTGCGAATTCTGACAAACAAACGTTTTCCACAAATAATTTGTAATATTGTATAAAGTATATATAACTTTATTGATTGCATATAGTATTGTAGTACCAGAGTCTGCGTTGCGCGTTGGAGATTCTGATTTCCAGCATTTACAAACAACCGAGTAATTTTTTTAACAAAATTCCCTGACAACTTTTATAAGTCATATATTCCGCAAAGTTTTTGCCTATGTATGTATCTTAAGCTGCTTATACATGAATATAAAATTTTAACATGACATCATCAGTTCTTGATGTATCTTGAAATTAGTAGAGAATGTACATCCAAGAAATAATGGAACGTAATATTTTAGTTTAAAATAAATGTAAAATAATATCGCGTACTGCTCAATGATTCACGTTTAAATTAACGAATATCTGTCACGATAATGTCTAGATAATTATAGTACTGATATTCTCAATAAGGCTTATCACCGTACCTAAACATGATTATATATAACCCTATTAAAATCAATAGAGTAGAAAGTTTGTTTTCACAAAGCTTTGTTCAGATTACTGAAAAAGAAATACGTGCCTGTAAGTATCTTCGGAAGTGAGGTAGCCAGGAGCTGGCAAGCAGCCAGGGTCCGTCGGGCCGACATAGATCGACATTCGGCTGAAACTTTTTGTTTCTAACACACACATTTGCTTCGTTGCATTTGCCGTGAAATGCAGATAATTTTATGTTCTCGGCATTTCAATGAGGATCAGATTAAGTCATAAAAGTGTAAATAAAATTTGTGATGTCATACCTCTGATTATGTATTAGCAAATAAACGTAATTTATTAAACGAAAGCCACGTTATTTCCAAATTTTCTTGTCCTTGTATAGGCGGATAAGACTCATTTTCATTTTTGTCAATAAAAACATTTATAATTTACGAAATTCGTTGCAGTCAAATCTAACAAAATAAATTGTTCTTAGTTACTCATCTTTTTCGTATAAAATTTTATGTTTTAGGATATTTTAAAATTCCAGGTTTAATAACATCAAACAGAATATTAAAAGTTTATAACTTTTTCATCATTAATGTTTGTACTGTTCTCGCATTTTACGAAATCTCTATAATAAATTGTTAATCTTCGTCACCAAATCAATGTAATTAAGGTATAATACTTAACACATACACGGAATACTTAATGATAAAAGAACAGTAAAAATTTATGTATGCTTACATGGGAACCGTATTTTTATATTTTGTTAGGACTTTTAGGCAGGTTTCTTTTTTTAGGCAGGGTGCGCTGTCAGTTTTATCGTACCTGATTATTGTGTATGGTAGAACAAAACACCCACTGCTAGTCATAGGTTACACCTACGACGCTATAGATATTTTACTATACTACAATCTACTTTAGAACTAATTTCGCCATAAATCTGAATAAGATCGAAGTTTCTTCACTCCATGAAAGCGAAAGAATTCCATTACATAAGCCAACATCGACTTTATTCAGATTTAAGGACGAAATGACGAAATTTCTTATAGACTCAGTTTTGGCACACTCTTTTAGCAGATGAAACGTTTCCTCTGGAATACCACATTCCACATAATTTGGTGATCTAACTTGCTTTATTATATATCGAAATTTATTGCTTGGAGTGTGAACAGACAAGCCTGTGACCCATAATAATATTTTTTTACAAAAAGCAACCAGTGAGATTCAGATAGCTTTAAATACATTTTCTGATGTCCTGTGTAATACGGAATAAGAAGTATCGTCAACGAAGTTCAAGGTATGTGATTTTCATGTACTTTCGACCTACTAAAGAGAAGAGGTCGCAAAAAGGTGGATGTGAAACTAAAGTATCTAATGAAGTGTTAGTTTTAGTAAATAGTTATTAATATTTAGGGGTTTGACTTGATTCATCTTTGAGGTGTAAACAAAATATTAATAAGATTGTAGAAAAGGCACAGAAAAATTGAGTCTACTTAAGGCTTTGGCAAGCATAACATGAGGATTACACCTAAAACATTTGAGACATGTTTACATATATAAGAAGACGATTGGATTTTTGCCGTTTTTTGTATAATAATAGTGCTGTCATTTGAATTCTCTAAACAAAATTCAACATCATGCTCTTACAATTATTGAAGGTTTCATTAAAACTACTCTAATCCATGTAATGGAGTGTGAGATAGGTGTGATTCCTCTGTATTTGCACAGAAACTACTTAACCTATAAGTTTTGTTTTAAATGTAGATCAATGAAAACGAATACTGCTAACGAAAGTTTAGAAAAACTTTACACCATACAGCATAATAATTTCTGTGAAAATACAAAATAAAAAACACTATTTCTCACATCAGTTTACACTGAAGGTAAAAAAGTAAAAATCCTTTTTACTTCAGTTACATTAGAGATATTTGGTTCAAATATATAAGTAACTAATATCGATATAAATAAAATTATTGCTCTGCATTTGGACAGTATGAATAGTGCAAAAAAGTCATATTTAAGTAATAAATCAAAGTGTGAAGTTATCCAAGAAATGCAAAAAAAAAACTATGAATGGTTCAGAATTCAGGCTCTAAAAATTTTTAGGGTAGAGGAGCTGCTTTTTATACCTCAGATAGGTCAATTGTAGACTACCAAAATAGTTTAAAAAATAATATCAATTGTTCCATTATGAAGCTGGAGCTCGCTGCTATCTCAGAAGCTTTGTTCTATACAGAATCAAGTGATTGGAAACTTCTCAGTGCCACTCCAAATTATTGTTTTCTTGTACAAAGATAGCTATATCTATAGTAATCCTGAATTTAAAAATTGAATTAAAACCCTGTTTAGACTTTCTCATACCTAATAAATATTAACTCGGGTATTACATTTTTTATTGATGAAATGATTTAGGCGTTGTTCTATTAGTGATTACAAAATCCAACAAATATTAATTAATATTATTCTGCCAAAAATATTTTATCCATATGAATAGTTTCAATGTTTTTATTAGTTTTATTACAACACATGAACAAAAAGATACAGTCAAGAAACCTAAAGCCATTTTAATTTACCCTGAGTTATATTGAGCGATCGGGTGGAAGGTTTTTAGAAACTACATGCTTGGGACTGCTGTGCCAAGTCAATATGTTAAGTTAATAAAAACTGAGAGAGAACTGATTTTATTTAGTAATACAAACTTCTTATATACTAAGGTTATGTAATGGGTCCTTATGGCTAGTTTATCAACTATATGTGACTAATGAATCTGTTATCCGAGTATAACGGATTCCTATTTCATTTTATCAGTAATTGTTACTTTTGTTCATTGTCGGCCTTTCTCTTATGACAATATAATTCCTGTAAAATATTTTTTTCTCAAAAAAAAAAATGAATGATAATAAAGAAAGGTTATTTATACTCTAATAAGTTAATTATCATTCGAAATAAAGAAATTTAACACAAAAACCAAAAGGCTGTGAAATATAAAACAAAGAACAACTTTCACATGTGTGAACTACAATTTATTAGAAAGTACGTTTGGGCTAAAAGTGGCAGTGTTTAATTGAAATTGAACTAAGTGCCATTAATGAAACGCTACCCATCACTTACAAGGTCTTGAGACGTATCAGCTAAGCAAACAGCGTAGTACAATAGAGAAACTATTTGATAATAATGTTGTTGGTTATCAAAACTTTTTCTATCTTAAAGTTACTTCATTTTCCATTAAAAATAATTACTTTATAAAAGCAAAAATTATTTATAAAAAAATATATTTTGATAAAAGTGACGTCTCGTCATATCCATTATAAATCGGACAGGTGACGCGTGGGTCAAAAATACACCGCGTGCATAGTACGGCCGAGTAGATAACCTGGTGGCATGCCAACACTCGTCTGCCAACTGGGTGAATCCCACTCGCCTGCACAGCACCGACCACGTTATACTATCACTTTACTGACTTTTAGCTAACTGATGGGTCTCTGTTGCCGGAGACCATCTAGGTAGGCGGCAGAGACAGGACCCTCGCAGCACCTGTTTCTGCCGCTAATCAGTACTGTGCAAATTATGTTCTAGTTTTAGTGGCCTCGTAAGCTAAAAGAAATTATATATATTCATTAATATGTGTCTTGGTTATGTAATTGATTGAACTAGCGAGTCTACACGGTCATCGAAGATGGACTCGGGTCCGCTCTCCGACCACCTTCGCCAGTGTCGAAAGTTTTAGGTGGTGAGAACCGCCCCAGAACGAGGGTGTACCTGTATACGCAGTGTGTGTGTAGCTGGGATGCTGCGCTCTGAAGCGAGGTCAATGAGGCGAGTGTTAATTATGTCGGAGGAGGTGGTTTGGCTAGTGTCGTCCGTGTTGATGGTGTCTACAGTGTTGTGCGTGGTCGTAATGTGCGGAACCCCTTGCGATGCTGGGATTAGCTCATGGCATGGTCTGCGCTTATGACCCTTTGGTTTCGGTTGCGGGTCGTAGTAGATCGCATCTGTCACCAGAGGGTTGGGGTGAGAGGATGCTTTTTTGAAATAGGACTTCGGGCATTGTCTGAGGTAAAAGAAATTACTGGGGTAACAAGAATCAACGAATATGGGCAATTAAAAAAGCTTATATACATTCTGGGAATGCGGCGCCAGCGCATAGCTCAGAGAGTTAGGATCAGATTCCGACGCGGAATACACGCTGTCTTACAGAAACACCAGTTGATTCGTTTATACCAGTACCACAGTTTCTGTTCGTAAAACTTTAGTCTGTATTACGACTTAATTCATATTCCACGCAAATTACGTAGGTAAAAAGTTTACTATAGTTAAACTAGTGATTATTTAGAAGCATTTAACCTATAAACTTATAAGTGTTCCGTGAAAAAGTAGAGTGGCACTTTTTCACTGGTGCAGTGAAGTGGTAAATGCATTTTTTAAAAACAAAACGATGTGAGTTATATTTTTCTAAATTGTCAAGTTAATATGATAATCCATATATCGTAAATATTTTCGCAAATTTACTTTAAGAACAGAATTCAAACTAGCAAGTGTTACTATTAATTTGAAAATCATAGCACTGCGATCTTTATTTGAACCTTGGCTTACATAAACGTCAAAACATTAAAACGCTGCTTGCGAACGGTTAGAATCAAGCAACATTTGATCTCTTATGGCTAAGATCAGAACGTTAAGTTAGTGCATATTTGTTTGAATACATCGACGATCAAAAACAGCTTCAGCGAGTTATATTAAAAAGTTTATTAAATGCTTGCTATGCCTTTATTAATTGCTGCTTGAATACTTATCATTACAGTCCCATAATATTTAATAACAATTTACGTAATGAAAAAGCAATAAGTAAATAAACAAATTAATAAAAAACAGTTTTATTTTGTTGAAAATTATTAAAGATCTCACTCTAGTACTCATCATACAAGTTGTTATTTAAACAAATAAGACTAAAATTGACATTAAAACGAAAACTTCAATAATTTAACAATACATTTGCTTTTTTATACAATATCGTGTGTTTTCAAATATTACATGACTCTGTATCTGCACCTATGATATCTTTTGATCTTCAGAAACGATGTTAAAATGTAACAACATTTCTTATCTCAAGTGAAACATCTCCGAAGGCTCTGGGAATTGGGTCAGGGCTGACGCTTAAACAAGTAGGGTAGTGCACAAGAGGAAAGAATAAAACATCCTTGGGGTACAGACTCGGTTTGTTCCGCCTAATGTTCACGTACAACTTTTTGTATCAAAGCAACCTTTACAACTCTTTCTAAATATACCAACTACACAAATATAATATAATTTCATTTACCTGTTTCACAGGAAAGGTAAAAAGGCGTGAATTAAATATTATATTTTATAACGAGAAAAAGATAAAAACTTAACAATCCTCTATTATTGGTTTTACTGTCTACATCGCAGTATTGTGGGACAGAACAATAACGTTATGTACTTTCACTACTTTAGACTTACTCTTCGTTTCAATCTGCAGATAGGTCATAATATAATCATTCATACAACTAGGTAGATAGCCAAACTGGGTCTCAGCTAGACTCCACCTCCAAGAGACCTAAGAGGGATTTCCATGTTATAAGCCACAAAAATAATTAAAACATTATTTCTTAAAAAATGTAGTTTTACTGCTTCTTTATTACTGAGTTCAGTGACTTTAAAATTAAGTATAATTTAGCACAAAATTTATAAAGAAACCTAAGAAAAGAAATATTATAAATATGATTAAAGCAAGTGTACATGAATAGTTCAGTATTCATTGAATTTTCACCAATCTTATATACAAATCGAGATTAATAAAGTATTATGTCTTGTTCTCATTCAATAACAGTCAAATTTTCATAACAGGAAGCAAAGTAAAATTACGGATATTTTTCTTTTCTGTCGTCGCACGTTTAAAATTATTATACATGGTTACATTATCTTTTTATACATATTTTGTTTCACAAAAATTATGAATAAACAAGACAGGTTACTACTTATAGTTGAAAACTTTGATTAATATATAGTATAGTATTTTAACCACGGTCTGTCCGTATTGATTCGGTGCTGTGTGAAATGCAACAGCTGGCTCCACGCTTCCTTTTTAGGAAGCGTGGAGAATATTTCTATAAATTTTATTCGTACCTACTTAATTTATTCCTTCGCATTTTCGTATTCAAATTCTGCTTTAATATTTACTAAACGGTATCTTTGACTTACTACTTGTTACATGTTTAAAAATTACAATAGCAATTATAGAGGAATAACAAAAATGTAGCTTTCAATGTGTTAAGGTTACGCTGTTTTTAATACTATGAAGCAATGAGACGAGCATGGTTTTTTATCTGATGTTAGGCAATACGTCCGACAGCAGTGAGAACGTTTACACAACACTATATTGCAGCCACCCGCTTAAAAACAAGGATATCGTTCTTTTCACTTATCGCTGCCTTTGATCCAAAATACTTAAATGTTTGCACACTTCTACATGGGAACAGAAAGTTGCACTGTGCACTTACCGAAGATGAACTGTTGTACAGACAAATTTTGTGTAGCGATTGACCTCAATTTCATTCATTTTAAGTGAAATACCAGCTATATTGTGTTACGTTCATTCGTTAATGTCGCGTCACTAGTCGATAGTTTTATCGTGGGTAGTAAAACACTACGTCGCACCCCCACTCTTAAAGACGTTGTCGCGGTACAGCCGGTCATTCGAATACGTGCTCTCGACGAAGAAACAGTTAGACGAAGTGCATTTAATAAAAGTGTTTGTGAAGTTATTGTGGTTTAATCGAAGTCCTTCTGAGCGTTTTCACAATTGTAATAAGAAGGTAGTAGCTAGGGTTTAGAAAACCCTCCCAACAACCGGTTTTATATTCTATATTCCCCTTCAAGACTACAGCATTGCCAGCAGAAAATACCCTCGCAGTTAATCCTTCTTTTATGTACATTTATGTTAATACGTACGTAATATGTACATATCACTGATGATCGGTTTTTGTTGCCGGACACTATCTAGGCGGGTAACAACATAGTACTTTCTCCTATTTTAATTTATTAAGGTGACTAAAATGTGGTGTAGTGTTTATAATTCTATTTAGCGCTACATTGTGTTAAGGGGTACATAACAATTACTGTGGATTGTCGTAGGTGAACGACTTACTTGTTTCGACGCCTATAATAAAAGCCTTTTATAATAGTTAATAAAAATTTTAAACCATGATTGCTGCATTATCAAAAGTAATGTGCCGATAAGTTCGCTTGTCAATTATTATTTGCCACAAACAACAATTCCGCGCTATCTGAACGCACTAACTACATACTCATGTTAATTTCAAAAACATCGCATCTACGTCACTAGCAGATAAGGCGATAAGCTGATCTTAATGCTGATCGTTATGCTGTCACGGGTGAATGTAGGATAGTAACAAGCTTGTTAAGCTTGATCTTATTCAAAGTAGCTAATATTTTAAGATATTTATTTCAAATTAAAGGCATTTGAGGCAGGTATAAATGATGTTTAATAGAACGATTTTCTTTTAAATCATCATCATCAGCCTTAGTTAATCTACTACCGGACATAGGCCTTCCCCAATGTCTTCCACCAAATGCGGTCCACAGGTTTACGCATCCATCTACTTCTGACCGCTCTTAATCTCCACTCCAAGATTTTCCTACTCTATCGGCCTCTCTCCATCAATCGCTGTGTGTGCATAATCGGTGGACCAACCAAATGGTCAGGAGCCATGTCTCGGCGCCGTAAGTCATGGTGCGGAAGACGAACTGGTGGAAGAGTTTCGTCTTGAGACATTGAGATGTTTGCGAGGTGAGGATGTATCGGAGTTTCCAAATGCTGCCCAACCGAATAGAATGCCTTTGTCAATCTCCTTATTGAAATTACCCCGGACTAGCTCTATAACCTGTGTGAGGAAGACGTAGTCTTTAATACTTACACATTGTCGACCGTTACTGGACTGAGGCTGATTTGATCGTTGAACATAGCTTCAGTCTCGTCCACATTCATTCGCAGTCCTATAGATCGGAAGCAGCATTAAGATCATTCAACATCCTACAAAGAACATTCTGTGATTTTGCCACCAAGACCGATCGACAAACTGAAGGTGCGATAAGTACTTATCAATAATGTTGATACCCGTGCTTTCCAGTCCAGAGTTTTGAAAACGTATTTTAAAACAAATGTGAACAGTTTCCGTGATATAACATCCACCTGGATAGGCTTTGGCTACTGTTCTTAGATTCGCATGGTCACCATCGCGGCGTTGTACAGACAATTCGGTACTGCGAAGTTGCGGTGGTCGTCTTGGTATCACTGTAAAGAATCGAGAGCTGAACAGTCTCGACGGAATCGAAAGTTTTTCATAAGCCACGAAAGCCACACAGAGCAGCAAATTATACTCCTGGATTTCTGTATAAATTGCTGCAAAGTATTGATATGGTCTACGGTACTGTATTATTACGGTGCCTTTATAAGACTCGGCCTATTCCGGCGGCTGGTAATCATCAAGTCTTCGGGAGAAACAGTCCGTAATAGCCCTGGAAAAGACCTTATAGAAGTGAGACAAGACGGCGATAGTTTAATAGCTTTTCAATAATACTTTATCACGCTTATTCAAAAACAAGACAACCACGCTCTTAGAACATGGTGTAATTCCTTTAAATATAGTGAACAAATTGTGAAATTTTCAATATAAATAAGAGAACCCCTCCTTTTTTTTTTATAACATCTGAGAGGCAAACGAGCAAGACGGGTCACCTGATGGTAAGTGATTCACCGCCGCCCACG